>JAMKYM010000786.1:0-252500 GCA_026541065.1 Canavalia ensiformis
CCTCATTTTGATCCTAACTTTCCCTCGAATTGTTTTTGGAATCCAACAAGCACCTCTTCCTGGGAATCACGACTTCATCGATTCATTTCTTTTGAATTTTGACCTCTTACTTTTTCTTGGATTATTTTGATTTTAATCCAGCTCGAGGCTTTTTTTCTTTTCTTTTTCTTGAAATTTTTTCTTTCCTTGAACTTTTTCCTCGTGTCGTGGAGATATCGGTCTTGCCTGAACCGTCTTTGACTTTCAATCCACGATGACTACTTCTGACGATCTCCAAACTTTGCCTGGATTCGACTCTTGATCCAAAGGGGGACATTTGTTACTTCTTCTGTAAGTGTGTCCTGTGAACGGGAGATTTGAAATCTCTAGTTGGATTTTGATCTACTCTCGTCCTACTCGATGCCACCTTCTCCCCTTGAGTTCGACATTTAATCGACGCCGTCACACTATTTATTACAAGACCGGCATCAAGCCACCAACGTATCGATTGCTTAGGGTGTAAGGATGAGAAGTGAGCTAAATGATGAAAAGTAAATGGAAAGTTTCAAGAAGTAAAGTTAACATGGTAAGGTACATGCTCAAGCAACATGAAAATGTAATTTTATATTTCTCATTGAGATTTATTTACAAAAGATTGATTTTGAAAAGTATGAAAAATCCTTGGATGATTTCCTGCAAAAGATATCGCCTTATGCAAGGTAACTCATCGTGTCGGCCCTATTTCTCACCTAGTTGATGAGCTCTCATGACTCGGCAATGGATTGTTTCGGTGTTAGGAGCAAGCTTCCCAAAAATCCAACCATTTTGCATCAATCAAGTTTTGTACTTTACACTTCATTGCCAGGTAATCCTCTTCCGTGGAACTGATCCAATGAACCGTGCATGGTAATCGCATCTAGTGTTTTTGCATCATACCATTTAGGATATGGTGGTTCTTGAGGCTTTAGAGGATAAGGAGTCGACCAACGAGTTTTGAATTGGGCTTGGTAGGTAGCAAACTCTGTAGGTGAGGCGATCAGATGTAGGTCGAATCGGGACGTGCTTCTCCTCCCTTTTCTCAGGCTTTGATTAGGCTTGGCTCGTGGGCTCGTGCTTGCATCAGGCGGTGTTCGTGGTCGTACTTGCACTGATGTTGTCAGTAGGACGGGCAGGAGTGTTTGGTAGCAGTGGCATGGCGATATAAGGACATGGTGTACAGGGTGTGTATGTGGTGATGCAGTTGTGTAACCGGCCGGACCATAACGTGCCACCCGTGTTGTACGCGCCCGACCGTCAAGCCACATTGTAAGCTTTGTTCCTGCTCTTCTTCTCTCCCCGATCCGATGCGAAGTTGCCGGATCGCCTCGTGTTTACGCGCACCTTTCCACTACGCATGCCACCTTCGATCCTTTCTCCAATGATGACGACATCGAGAAGCTAGCAACCATACGACCGATCATCTTGTCATAGAAACGGATCTCGAGTGTGTCGATGAACATAATGATCAGCTTTCGACAATGGAGGTTGAATTTGAGCACACAACTCCTCCATCGTCATGCGTATTGCTTGAAGGTCTCCTCTCCCTTCTTGGCCATATTCTAGAGCTGAGTCGCTAGCGGCCATCTCCAGGTGTATACTTGTACTCGTCTAAAAGGCATTAGCTAGGTCCCTCCATGAACGGATATGTCCTGTTCCACTGGTGACCACTTTGTACGCTCCCGCCGACCGGTCTTGGAAGAAATGGATGAGTAAGTTGTCATCATGAGTTACGTACGGCCATTCTACAATACATGGTCAAATGGTTCTCTGGACAACCGGCTTCCTCGATATTTCTAATCTCAGAACCTTAACTCGGTGGGATAACCACATCTCGACACTGCACTACGGATGCTGCCTTTCGATATCATAAGCACTTCCTTCGATTGCCCTATTCTTCCTTCCAAGATTTTCCATTTTTCAGCATTTTCGTCAGAGGATCGCCTGGGGTACTCTCCGGCCTATTGCGAAGATGGGAAGGTATGTATATTGGATGAAGTCCCTGGGTGAACATAGGGATTCGTCCCGCTGTTTATTTGGTGAGCTTGGACAAGTCTGTTGTATGTGTTTGGAGTAATATGAGGGATTCCTCGTAAGGTTTGAAGGTAGGTTTTGTGTTTGGATTCGTGTTTACACGGTGCACGCCCATGAGGGGAACCCATAGTGGACCCACCCAATTGCGGAAGGCATGGTCGATGGTAAAGGGCTTGGTGGATTGTAGCCAGAGATAGATGGACGGGCCAATCGGTTCCTTTGAATAAGACACCCTTATGTCCTTCCGCTTTGATGATTGGATAGCTCCCATCGTTTGGCCATTTGATCTTTCGTAGTTTTCACCTCATTTCTCAACTCTTCATTTTGCCTTTCCAACTCATCCATGATCTTTGATTGGGAAATGCAGTCCCATAAGGATGCCGAGAAAACTATCTTTCTTTAATTTCTTATTTTTTCTCAGTAAAATTTGAAATTAGTTTTGATAAGTCGATGACTCGCATGAATACCAATGCTTCAATGAGTATGAAATGAAAAAGATAGGAGATAGTTTTCAAAATTTTTCTTTTTTCGATGATAAATTTATTCAATGAATGTAATGTTTTGAAAATGCATAAATAATTTATAGATTTAAATGTCGATTCCATCTTTTGGAATGACTCAAATGCTCTCTCCAATATTTGGGTTTACTCTTTCCACCAAAAATTGATTTCTTGAATTTTTTGATTATTTTTTGATTTTATTTTATTTTTTTTGGAAATTGTTTTTCGGGTATGAAGAAAATTATGTTTCTTCAATTTTTTTGTTAAATTAATTATGTGATAAAAAACATTAATGAGTGTTAATATAAAGAAGGTATGAGATGATCTTTAATCTATAAAAATGCTTTGATGAATGAATGAATGTATGTATGTTTGAATGCATAAATAATTAGAGATTTGTAAGTTGATCATTTTGAATGATTTGTTGCTTTATTTATTCTGGCTTCTTTAAATTTTTCTTTTTCTTCTTCTTTGGATTTTTCAAAATTTTCTCCCCTTTTGAATGAGAAGTTGTTTTGTTAGATTTTCAAACTTTTATTTTAAACCATTAATTCTAGAAATTATTTTTATTTTTTCTATTATATATTTTTTTAATTTTCTAATTCTTTCTCTTCATTAGTTTGAGAATTTTTTTTTAATTTTCCTGATTTTCTCGATTTTATTTGTCAAATTTTTTTTCCTTCCTTTTTAGTTTCTAATTTTCTTTTGCTTTCTTTTTTTTTTTAATTTTAAATCGCTTTCTCCCACTTTTCTTTTCACTATGCTCTCTTATTCGGAATAATTGTATATAAGCAATATATGCATGGATTAGTATATGCCAACATTACAATAGGAGCGTGTACTCCTTACGTGTCCTAATCCAAGGTTACCCGTCCCATGGATCTAGGATGTCTAATTTATGTATCTTGCACAAAGGTAGGCCATAATCCTGCGTATAAAGGTCACTAGAGCCAAGTTCCAATTCCATAGTGCTGGATCGCAACCGTAGAGAACTGCCACCGGTTACAGGTGACACCGGAAAAGGACGCACTTCTAGCCGGGGTTTTCGTGATAGCCAACCGGACGTGCATCCCGGTGACACCACTAGACCCCTCTATTCCTAAGCCTCGCTCGCACTGCACAGGCCCCACTCATGATTATGCATGCACGTGTAGTGCGTGAAGGGTATACTGTATCTTTGGGATACCTCGAACTGGGGAAATTGTATAAACATATATAACAGCTTTATCGTTCGTCTATCCCTAGGGTTATAAAATAAACATCCGGGCATGATAATCGTATGAAATAAATCATTCAAGTAAACAGAAAGGATCGTGGCAAACAAACGGAAAGGGATCACAGGCACACCTAATTAGCTGGGCTTGACTTCTAAAGTCCCGCTGGAGTCGCCATCTGGTCATAACCGTAATTACGACGAGACGACTTGCACTCGCAAATTTTGAAAAGAATTATTGATTTGATTCTGAGGAAGCCGCCACCAAATTTTATTCTTTGAAGGGAAACATCATTTGAAAAACCCTAACTTAAGGAAGAAATCTAGGTCTCTGGGAGTCGGTTACGAGTAAGGAAGGTATTAGGCACTCCTACTGCTCCAAGGAACCGGCACCCTTAAACTGAGTGCGTGATATTTGAAAACTATTCCGATCCCTAAAATAGATATAGAAAATACAACAGTTCATGGAAAATAGCCCTGACAGACTTGATCCCCGCTCCTACGTATTCCCGGTGCAATGGGAAACTCAAGGCTACGTAGTTCTGTTAAGAGACTGATCTCTAAAAGAATACTGGGTGATTTTAGATAAAAAAAAATGTACACTTTAATAGGAATTTATTGAAAATGACGTGGTTTTCAGAATTCATGCTTGCGAGATCCTAAATCGTCGGTAGTCGTATTTGGATCCCACACGAATTAAAACACGACACGGTAGAGAACGCTACTCGCTCGCTAGAACTCGCTTACATGAATTCTGAAAAATTAAAAACAGTACGCTTTTTATAAGATTTTATTGAAAGTGATGGCTTTCAAATTCATGCTTCGTGAGATCCTAAATCGTCGTAAGTCGCATTTGGATCCCACACGAATTAAAAACACGACATCAGAGAGAACGCTACTCGCTCGCGCTAGAACCCGCTAATATGAATTTCAAAAATTAAAAACAGACGCTTTTTATAAGATTTTATTGAAGTGATGGTTTTCTGAAATTATGCTTGCAAGATCCTAAATCGTCGTGAAGTCCGTATTTGATCCCACACGAACTAAAACACGACACTGCAGAGAACGCTACTGCTCGCATTGTGAACCCGTTATACGAATTCTCGAAAAATTAAAACGTACGTTTATAAGATTTTATTGAAAGTGATGGTTTTCAGAAATTCATGCTCAGCGAGATCCTGCACCGTCGTAGCCGTATTCGGATCCCACACCTAATTTAAAGCACGAGACGGCAGAGAACGCCACCAAGCTCGCGGAACCCGCTTACACGAATTTCGAAAAATTAAAACAGAGCGTTTTTATAATATTTTACTCGAAAGTGATGGTTTTCGAAATTCATGCTTGTGAGATCCTAAACCGTCGTAAGCCGTATTTGGATCCCACACGAATTAAAACACGACACGCTAGAGAACGCTACTCGTTCGCGTTAGAACCCGCTTGCATGAATTTCGAAAATTTTAAAAAAACAAAGATCGAATATGAACTCGAAAATCCGGAAGTAAAGTAAGAAATTAAGCTGAATAAAAGGTTGGATTGAACCTCCATTGATGTTCCTTGTTTAATTGTCAAATCAGCTTAGGTCATAAAGGTCCACAGGTAAATTAAGTTTTTTATTTTGATTCAAAAACACTTAACTCTTTAGGTTCAATGACTTAATCATGCATGACAAGCTAGACTTAGCATATAGGATGCATGTATATGGTCATGCACCTAGGAATTTTTTTCAAAGGAGGACATACAAACACAAACAAATCAGAAGGAAATACACATATAGGAGGATCATCAACATGAAAAATAATACCTAAACAAGGTTAAAAGAACAAGATCTACTAAAGAACTTCAAAGACAAGATTTCAAATAAAATTTAAATTCAAATCTAAAATTTTCAAAAAATATTTTTCCAGAGATCTAAAAAATTAAAACAAAACATTGAAAGATATAGATCATAGGAATCAAACAAAACAAATTTGAAAAAGACAAGAAATGAGCAAGTTATACAAACCAAACAACATAGGTTCATTTCGCACCAGGATTAAATATAGACCTCAGTAATTCGTATAAAAACTTCATTTAAGATCCAAATTAGACAAATAATACATTCCAGAAACTGGAGAGAAAAACGAAGAGACCAACAAAAAGCACTAAATCGGAGATCGTTTGACCGATCAAAAAGGAAAACGAAAAACAGAGACGAAGATTAACTCGAAAATTTGGTACTTTCAAAATTTGAATGCAAATCTCCAGAATTTTTAGAAATATTTTTTTGGTAGATCTGAAAAAATTAAAACAAAAAATTGAAAGATATAGATCATAGAATCAAACAAAACAAATTTGACAAAAAATCAGACCAGAAAAATGGAAAGGTATGCACAAATCAAACAAGTTAGGTTCATTTGCGCATCAGGATGAACATCCTTCAGTAATCAGTCATATGAGACTTCATTTCAAGATCAAATTAGACAAACAATATCATTCCAGAAACTAGAAGAAAGACGAAGAGAACACCCAAAAAAAATCACGTAAATCTGAGATCATTTGACCGATCAAAAATGAAAATGAAAACAGATAAAGATGAACTCGAAATCCGAGAAGACGTTAAAGAAAATTAAATGAAATAAACTAAGATCTAACTTTCCATTGATGTTATTCAATGCCACTTGATAGCATATTGGAAGGAGATGAATAACTGGTTTCATGGAGACCAAGAAAGGTGCTCCATTAGGATGTAGAATTCAAGAGTCTCTTTAGTGCTCCTCCTAGAACCTCCTTTCCAATGACTCAAAGTGCTCATCTCTCTTCCCCTCCTTAGAAATTCTAATTTTTTTGTGAAATGAAGAGTCCCCTTTGAACTAAATGAAAGTCCCTATTTATAGATAAAATTTCAAAAAAAGAAAGGGAAAAATTTTTTAGAAGTGAAGAAGCTTTCACCTTTTGTTTTACGATTTTCTCTTTTTTTGTTTTTCTTTTATTATTTTCTTTATTTTTATTTTTTCTTTCATTTTCTTTTTTCTAACTAATTCTTAACCATCTCAACTAATCTAACTTCTTTCTAATTTAAATTCTTAACTAAAAATTTATTTTTCTTTCATTTTCTTTTCTTTTTCTTTTTTTCTTTTTTTTCCAACTAATTTTTCACCATCATTAACTAATCAACTAACTTTCTAACTAAATTCTTAACTAAAAAATTATTTTTCTTTTTTTCTATTTTCTTTTTTTTTATTATTTTTTTTTATTTAGACTAAAAAAACAAAATGATTTATTTTGGGTTTTAAATTTATCCTCGGACATAATTAGGTGTTCACACTTTCTTTCATTTATCTATTATCATTCAAAATTCATTTATTCTAATTATTATTTTAAAATTCAAGATAGTATTTTATTATTTTATTTCATCATATCCTTTACTCTTTTCCCAAGAATATTAATTATGATAGGAGTTAATCAATGGAGACATTATAAAAAGTTACAAACAAAATTTTAATATGAACAAATATTAATTAACTTTCTTAATATACATAAAATAGCCTTAAGTAACAGATAAAATGAATAAAGTGTAGATAAATATTAAATGAAAAAATTAATGCATTTATTAATTTAAAAGTATATAAATATTATTTAATATTTTCACTTTTGGGGTGATTTGGAGGAGAATTTGAAGAACAAAATGAAAAATTAAATTAATCTTATAAGAATACTGTAAACATATCTTTCTTTATTTTTAGCTATATGATAACATAATTTAATAAGGTTTCAACTAGATATACTATGTATAGTTTTAGCTTGATCATGATTCAGTTTGTTTGATGCCCCATAGAAAGTAACGAAGACAAAACAAACAACAACACAGTACATGTTCCCGGAAAAGTAGTTCATCAGCCTTTGTTGTATAAAGTCAAATTTACGTATATTAGTATATAGAAAATCTATGCACGAGGTTCGAAACATTAGAAACTAAACCGCAGGCTCGCCCACCAGAAAATGTTGGAACTATGAGTTTGGTTCCATTCGTAATGGTGACTCAAAACTAAAACTTCCTATTATCCAAGGTACAACCAACTTTGAAACTTTGAATCAATTGATTCCACGCGTTCTTCATAGAGTTAAAAAAGTTGGGAAGTCAAGGGAGTTGAACAGTAAAGTCGCTGCTGTTTTTAGCAGTGTAAAATAACATGATTCAATTGGATTCAAAGTTTCAAAATGTTGATAAAGTATAGGATCACACGCACGCACATTGTGACCAGAAAAACTTCACGTTAAACGTGTATGTTTGAGAATTTGTTCTCCAACCAAGTGACGCCCACAAATATCGAAGTAGACTGCAAAAGGAAACTCGGTTCAAAAAATCAATGTCTCCTAATCTTTTTAAAACTGGATTTGTCATTAAATTGATGAAAGTATTGGTTAGTTTAATTGTGATTGAATTGGAATTAGACGGGTAATAAAAAATATATTTTTAATATTATATATTATATTAAGTAAAAAATTAATATAAAATTTTAAAAAAAAATTGATTTTTTCAATTAATATAAATAATTGTATTATATTGTTTTATAAGATAAAAATGATAATAAATAGTTAAATAATAGAACTTTATATATAAATATCATAAATAAATTTTTATTTATTTAAAAAATTTAGTATAACTTCTTTTGAAAATAACAAAAAAAAATATGTTAAAACTGCTTTAATTTGACTTTTTCAGTATCAATTTGATCATTTAATAACTAGTTTTCTAGTCCATCAATTTTTAGATTGTAGGAACCAATGATTGTTTGGTGCGATTGATCTTTTTATAACTACGCTATTAGAACAAAATAGGTTTTATTCTCTAGATTAAATAGCTTTTATATTTTTTTTTCATCGTATATTCTATAAATATATATCTATTCTTTTAATTTAAAAATTTATCTCTTTTTTTTTTTAATTATATAAATTATATCAAATTAAAAATAACCATAGTAATTATGACAAAGCGATGAATTTGTTAAAATTTAAAAAAAATGTTGATAAGTGGAACTGCCACCAAATTTTTATTTAAGGAAAAAGATTTGAAAAACTCTAATTTAAGAAAGAGATTTATGTTTAGGAAGTCGATTACGCAGGAAGATGCTTAGACATCTGCTTGCCCCTCCGAAGAACGGTACCATTAAAACTGGAATGGCAGTTTTTAATATTTTTGAAAATCATTTGATCCCTTTAGTTTAGGATAAAAGTAGATAGTTTGGTGGAAGATAAGCGAGCAGGACTTAATCCTGCTCCTACGTATTCCCGAATGCAATGAGAAACTCAATGTTTTAAAGTATTTGGTTTGAAGGCTTGACCTTGGGTGAAAAGAAAGATGATTTTGGGAGTATCTTTAAAAGGATTCTGGAATCCACATATGCACGGGATCCAAGACAACTAGAAGCTGCATTGGGACCCATATGAATATCTAAATATTAAACAGCGGAAAAAGCTTACCCCTTTATATTTAGAGTCCATTGCGTGAGACTTGAAATTATTAAAATGGTATTTTCTAAAAAAGGATTCTCAGTCCTATACCTGAGTGCAAGACAACTAACGTTGCAAACAGGACCTATATAAATCTCTAAATCTTGAGCATGAGAAAAAGCTACCGTTCGTATTTAGAGCTCATCCGTAAAGACTTGAAATTTTTAAAACGGTATTTTCTAAAAAGGGATTCTCGGTCACACATGTCTGTGGGGTCCTGAACAGCTACGGCAAGGACCCATGTGAATTTCCAAATGCTTGAACAACGAGAAAAAGCTACCAATTCGTATTTAGAGTCCATCGCGTGAGACTTGGAATTATTAAAAAGGTATTTTCTACAAAGGGATTCTCAGTCCACGTATCCCACGTGTTCCAAGACAACTACGTCCAGACTGGAACCCATCTCAAATCTTTAAATACTCAACCTGAGAAAAAACTACTCGTTTGTATTTAAAATTCATTGCGTGGGAAACTTAGAATTATAAATGGACTTGATTTTAAATAAATAAACTTGATTTGAATATTAGGCTTTAATTGGACTTGATTTAACAAAAACTTGACTTGATTTAAAATTGAGGAAAAGAATTGAGAACATGCTTTAGTACTCAATCGATAGAAATTTTATTTTAGATACAAATTAGACAAATAATATCATTCCAAAAACTAGAGAAATACAAAGATAACACAATAAAAATTACCAAAATTGGAGATCATTTGACGAGTTAAAAACAAAAACAAAAAAGCAAAAGAGCCGAAAATGAACCTTTCAAGAACACAAGAAAATTTTGGCATCAGAAATTTGAATTCAAATCTCAGAATTTTTTAAAAATATTTTTTGGTACATCTAAAAAATTAAAACCAACCAATTGAAAGATATATGGATTTAGAATTAAACAAAACAAATTTGACAAAACTCCAACCAGAAATGAGCAAGTTATGCACAAATCAAACAAGAGGTTCTTTTGCACACCAAGGCAACATGTTTTGTAATCAGGTGATAGAAATTTAATTTCACATCAAATTAGACAAATAATATCATTCCAAAAACTAGAGAGGAAAACAAAGAGAACATAACAAAAATCAGTAAAAATCAAAAGATCATTTGACCGATTAAAAATAAAAACGAAAAACAGAGATGTAGATTAACGCCAAGAACATAAAGAGAATTTGGCTCCAAAATTTGAATTCAAATCTCAGGAATTTTTAGAAAATATTTTTTTGTAGATCTGAAAAATTAAAACCAAAAATTTAAAGATATGGATCATAGGAATAAAAAAAACAAATTTGATAAAAATCAAACCAGAAATGAGCAAGTTATGTACAAATCAAACAAGCTAGGTTCATTTGCACATAGGATAAACATGCTTATTAATCAGGCAATAGAAATTTCATTTTAAATCCAAATTAGGCAATAATATCATTTCATATAAACTAAAAATAAAAGAAGAATAGAGCACATAACCACAAATATCTGAAATCGAAGATCATTTGACCAATCAAAAATGAAAACAAAACGAGAGATGAAGATGAACCTCAAGAACAGAAAATTTGACACCCCGAGAATTTGAATTCAAAATCTCAAATTTTTAGAAAATATTTTTTAGTATATATGAAAAATTAAATGAACACAATTGAGAAGGAATATGGATCATAAGAATCAAACAAAATAAATTTGACAAAATCAAACCAGATATGGAAGTAAGTTATGCACAAATCAAACAAGTTAGGTTTATTTGTACACGGAAAAAGACATGCTTCGATGTCCAGGGCGATAGAAATTTAATTTCTTTTTTCAAATTAGACAAATAATATTATTCCAAAAAACTAGAGAAAAGACGAAGAGCAAACAATAAATTACCAAAATCGAAGATCATTTGACCGATCAAAAATAAAAAGCAGAAAAATAGAAGCGAAGATAAACTCGAAATCCGAGAAGAAAACTTGAGAAAATTAAAGCGAAATAAAAGTTGGATCTAACATCGATTGATGTTCCTAAAGTGCTGCACTTGATAACACCATGGAAGGTGATCAAGAACTGGTTCATTGGAGGCTAAGGAGATGCTGAATTGGGTGCAGAAGTAGAGAGTCTCTTAAAGTGCTCCTCTTAGAAAAAATCGAAAATCTCCCCTAAGACTCTAAGTGCCCCTCCTCTTATATGAGACCTCTTTTATTTTTTTAATTTTTGGTGAGTTCTCCTTTTTCCCTTTTCTATTCTTTTTCTATTTCTCATTCTTTTTTTCTTTATTTATTTATTTATTTATTTGTTTTTATTTTTTTCATTACTTTTATTTTGATTTTTTGAACTATTTTAGACAAAATCACCTTTTGGCTAAAAACAAAAATAATTTATTTTGGATTTTGAATTCTCGAACATAATTCAGTGTTCACATATACCATAAAGAACTAAGTGCTCTTCAATAATCATGTAAAAATTGTTGGTCATTGAACACCTCATACAAGATTTCGTTCAACAGGTGTTATTCTTCTATTTATTACACATTTAGTTGCTAAAATACACCATCCTAAAAACTAAACAAAGGATGTTTCCTTAAAACATAAGTTCTTATGCTAATTGAGTATGTGTATATGTCTTCTCTTAATTCACTCATTTTTGTTGAGGTTTCTTGGTTTAGGAGTTTGTTAAACAATGCCACGTTCAAACTATAATTCCAAGCATATAAATTTTGTTCTGCTTTCTCTTTTGAATTATATCTTAACTTTTTTTCAGTTTTAATAATATTTCATTTTTTATCCAAATAGAAAATTAATTCCAACCGACTTGAAAAAATATTATAATTATAAAATAATAAAACAATAAGAAAAAGAAAGTTATGTAGGATCCTCAAAAAGTTACAATGAATGAATTCAAAAACAATAAAAGTGGCTTATGATAGGCCAAAGGAAACTGTTTTTATAACACTTTGTCCTTTGATATATCCACTCTTTATTTTCATATTTACCTTTTTTCTTCAAACATTGTCTTTGTGGTCTTCAAGGTGTCCCCATCCGCTTTTGCATAAAAAGAATCAAATATAGATATCTCATCAACTTTGAAAGATTTCTCGCTGATCAATTCCTTTATAATAATACCGATCATTAGTAACCTACACCGACCAACATCCTTAAAGTGTGACCATACATAACAAATAAAGAATTGGTGAATTGGATTATAGAATTTGTCTCTTCTATCAATTGCTACACATATATCAAGTTGCAATATTTTAATCTACACACTACAACATGTTGTCAAATTTTAGACCTCCTTCTATTTAAAAATTACTATTTTTCCTTTAGTTGGGATAGTTCTTGGCATATATGGCAACTCCAAAAGTCATCATCATATTTTTAAGCTCATGTAAAAAATCTCAAGCTTCCATACACACGTTTGGAAGCCCATGCTAATAATTCATATTTTTCTTCACTTGTCATTCTTTATTGGTATCTTTTCCTTATGAATCTTAGGATTTCCACTATTTGTTGCTCAACTTGTTAATTTGACTTTGTATACATTCATTATTGATATAATTATCCCTCTAATGGAAGTTTTGGGCAGCATTTGCAGATATACACATGCCTTTACCACAAAATGAGTTATCATTTAAACTCAAAATCTAACAAAGATAACATCTTCTTCACCATCTCAAGTTGTTTTTTGGTTACAAACCTATTGTTGTCTTTTTCATTTTATACGCCTTTAGCATTTTTTTTTCAATCAAAGCTTGAATGTTCTTACACTATAATAAAAATTGAAAGGAACAATTGCACTCATGATAAAGAAAAAGAGTTATGATCAAAGAAATGAGTTTTATATATATATATATATATATATATATATATATATTATATATATATATATAATTAAATGAATCCTTTTTATTTTTTATAAATGATTATGTGTTTTTGTTTAATTATATTTTTTTATTATGCTTAATTAATTAGTAAAATTAATACTTTTGTTAATTTTTAAATTAATTAGAAGATAAATGATCACACCATTTTCTAATTAATAGAATTATAAGGAAAATTGAATTTAAAAAGTTTTGGAGGATGAATAAAATTCTTAATTTTTAATCAATTATTAATTTAAATGATCTGAATGTTCTTTATATTTTAAAGGAAAGAATATTGTTATGCATGATCGTTGGGTAGTAATAAAATGAGAATAAATGGTTAGTAATTGATTTTAAATCGTTCATAAGAGATTTAGAATAAAAATAGGATAAATTTACAGAAAAAAACTAAGGAAGTCTCATACTTTTCCATAGTTGAATTTGTGTCTTTTTTTCAATTTTTTTACTCTTATTTTCTCTCCTTTTTGTATTTTATTTTTAAATATTTTTAAAATAAAACTATTTTTTGATGAGCTGAAAAATGAAATTTAATTATTCTTTCAAATTAAAATAATTTTTGTGAAAATCATATTAAAGTTTTAAATATCTCTTTCTACACTAACAGATACCTTAACTTAATTCTAAACAAAATTTATACACATAGTAAACATACAATAAATACCTTTATTGATAAATATGATTATAACCTTTATTTAAAATTTTAAGCATAAATAGATTATTTCAAAGCTTCTTTGGAGAGGTGATAAATTAGCCTATTTGATACAATGCTCACATAGAGAAAAAATTGATTAAAAATTAAAAAACTTCATTAAATCTTACGAAGAGCAAGTTTATGACTTTTAATTTTATAAAAAGTATTAACACTTAAATAGTGGATCAAAATTATTTTATAAATTATTTTTTTCATATATAAGTTACTTTAATTAATATTATTGCAATAATTAAGCTATCTCATTTAATTTTATTTTTTATATCTTATAAATTATGATTAAATAATCTATAAAATTATATATATATATATATATATATATATATATATATATATATATATATATATATATATATATATATATATATATATATAATCAATTAAACCATGTTGATTAAACTTAAGTTATTTGTTTAAATTTAAAAAAAAAATTAACATTTAATAAAGTTATTAGATCCCTCATATAAGCAAACCTATTTTATAAGTTGATTGTTTCACTTATTTTATTTTATATCTTTTTCTTTTTTTTTTATGTATATTATCTATTTCTTTTCTTTAAAAAATCATCCATCTATCTTCTTAAAAAAAATTAATTTTTTTTGTCTTTGAATTATTTTTTTATTTTTCTTTCTTTCTAACTTTTTCTTACACCTCTTTAATATTCTAAAATTTCCTTGCATTAAATGATCACTTTTTTTTCTCTTTAATTTTTTTCTTTGTCTATTTTGTTTTTTATTTATGAACTCTAACCTTTTTTTCTAAAATTTCTTTTTTTCTTTAAAACTCACTTTATTAACTTTTTTATAAAATTTTTATCTTTCTCTTTATATCTTTTAATCTATTTCTATTAAATTATTTTTTTCTATTTAAATTAGGTAAAAAAAATTAAAAAATTGAGAAAGTTTAGGAAGATAATTTAAAGAAAGAGAGAAGAATTAAAGAAAAAATTTTAAAGATGATGAGACAAATATATTTTAGATTATATATATATAGAATAAATAAATTTATTTTAGACAAAAATTAGAAAAAATTTAATGAAAAAGACAAAAAATTAAGATGTGAAAAAATATAGAGAAAAGAGAGATATAAAATCTTTAGAGAGAGAAATTTAAAAAGAAGAAAAAAGAGAAGAAAAAAATTAGAAAAAATAGAGAAATAAATTTTAAAGATCAATAAATAAAATATTTAGGAAATAGATAAATAAATTTAATACTATTTTGAGAAAAAATAAAAATTGAAAAAACTGTAAAGAAAAAAAAATGAAAAAAAAATTAAGAAAGAAAATATTTTAGAAAAAGAGATAAAATTTTAAAAAATGTTTAGATAAAACAAATTGAGATTGAAAAATTATTAGAGAATGATAATATAAGTATTAAAGAGAAATAAAAAAATTAGAAAAGAGAAAATGTAAAAATGATAAAAAATTAAGCAAAGAAAAATAAAAAAATTTTACAGAATAATAAGTTTTAGAAAGAGAGAGAGGAAAGGAAGAATTTAAAAAATGAAAAATATTAGAAAAAAAATAACCTTTGAGAAAGAAGGAGTTTAAATAAAAAAAATTAATAAAATTTTAAAAAATGATTCATAAACTAATTATTATCCAACCTATTTAATTTAAAAATTATACAAATTAAAAGTTAAAAATTTTACTTTCAACTATATTATAAAATAGAAGATAAAAACATAAAATAGATAAAGTGGTCCATGAGTTATGAACATATATTTAACAATTTTGTTACTTTCAAATATTAAAACAACATATCTATTATAAAATAATATATCTTTTATGTGAAAAAAAAATCTTGTTGTAGTTCTTCAATTAAGTACATAATAAATTCAACTTACTTTTAAAAAATGATTACGTATTTTTAAAAAATTAAAACTAATTTTTTAAAAAAGTTTAAGCTAAAACAAACGGTGCTCTAAAAACTATTTATTTTGTTAATAACATATGCATGACTTATCAGGAACTGTAGGAAGCACTTGGCTTGATTGAGTTCATACGAAGGGATTATCAAAACCTTTACACGTGTGAAGTCACACATTGAACCGATAGTTTGACCTGAAGACGCATTATTGTACCTGATGCCACTTTAATTTTCTAGTTCTGGCCTTAGCTAGCATATATACATACATGAACTTGGTCTTGGTAAATTCAAACCTTCTAGCTGTCCTAAACCTTTTTGTGTTGGCTGGCTTTGTCTTATATGCATGCATGCCTTTCTTCCTGGTCATATACATGGAATTAAGTCGCTCGCAATTTTTAGGTTCAGTTCATATACTCCAGCATTGAAGGCACATCAAGTTCATAATTACTTGGGAAAGTGAAACTTTATAACGCTGTCCTTTTATAGAATATGCTTTTTAAAAAAAAAAAACAATTCACAATAAGTACACCTGTATTTGTTACACGTATTAAATTAGGTATTTTTATATATTTTTTAAAATTAGTAGTAATAATTTTTAGTAAATATTTATAATATAAAATTATTATTTATATTTCTATACTAAATTTAAATTTAATAAAAAATTTATCATTATTAATATTTAATAATTAATATTATAATATATTTTAAATATTTAAAAATTAAAAATAAATATTAATTCTATAATTATAGTAATATATATATATATATATATATGTTTATAAAAATAGATCTATACATTAATATAATTTTTTTATCCGGATTAATAAAATTTATATATTATGATTATTGTTGATTATAATAAATATTATTAGACACATATTATATGTTCAAGGATCAGGTTATTATTCTCTAATCAAAAAGAAAGATATCGAAAAAATCATCGTTAAAGTAATTTTTTTAAAATTTAAATTGCATACTTACATCTTTAGAGTAATAATAATTATATTATATTATCAAATTAAAAAATTTATGAAAATATTTTGATTTTTATTTTACAAGTTTTTCATAATTTTGTAAGTACAAGACTAATATATATGATGCTTATTCTTGTATAGTTATTTTTTTGTCAGCTTTCAATTGTATGATTGTTAAAGATGATTAACTAATTATTCACTTATTCTATGTCTGTTCTAGACAGTTAAACTGAAAACTGAGGTTAGCATTGTAGATAGCTAAAAAAATTTCCACAATAAATACCCGATGAAAAGATACTCTAGTTTAATATTTTTTAATTTTCCAAGGAAAGCTAATATATTATTACTATTTTTGGTACATAAAACTTTGTTTCAATTGCTTCTTTCACAAGGACACCCTTCTAAGTAATAATTTCTTGTCGCCGCTATATATGTTCTTACAGTGGGATAATAAATTGCCGAAAACTCTCATATATCCTTCCAGTTATCCATGATGTTGCTTTCAAGTCTTTATTCTTGTTCCCAGCTTTCTAGTGGGGCAATAAACTCCTCGAAGTCTCTCATATACCCTTGAGGTCTCTACGCCCACTCTTGATATTTTAACCTGGCAGGGAAAATAAGAAAAAGGAATCAAATGAAAGGAAATTCTGACGTCAATCTTCAGCCTCATACAAATATATAGCTTGAGAAATAAAAAAGGAAAAGAAAAGAAAATACTAATTGAAATTGAAAAGCTGTAAGCAGTAATGTTTAATTATTTTTTAATCTAGTCATATACAAAAATGTTTTTTGTACTATTGTGATTGGATAACTTTTTATTATTTCTTTTAATTTAGGGTTATTTTTAAAAGATTTATGAAATTTTATTATTTATAAATATTTGCCAAAAATAAAATATGCAAATAATTATATGTACTGTGGATATTATTGTTTTGTACCTGAGCATGAACAAGATAAAATATCTTGTCGCCCAGTGTTGAGAAGCTTGCAGCAACAACTTCAGCACCTTCTTCCTCAAGAACACCAATTACTTCGTACAACATGAAGATCTTGTTGTTCAAATCACTTACCATTACCACTTCTATGCCGGAACCCAAATCTCTCTTAGTTGAAGTAAAGGCAATTCAGACTCAACATTATTTAACGACGTCGTTTTTGTATTATTGGTTTGGCTTGAACTCAAGGCTTGCTCCTTCTTTCTCTCCAATCTCTCTATTCTATCCCTCATGCTTTATATACCTCACTGCCAGATCCACTTGGTCCTGCTGTCCTTGCATAAACTGAAAAACATTAAACAAATATTTTCCGTCAATTCATTAGATCACTAAGTAAGAGCATACAAATTTAGAGAACTAATTACTTATGCTTTTTAACAAATTTGACAAAAATAAACAATTATTCCTTCTAAATAAACTAAATCAAACCATTAAAGTCAGGATAATTTAGGTTTAAGAAATCCTAAATCGTAAATTCAAACTTCATTACTTGAAAAACAAAATAAGCTAAATGAAAGACGCATTATGAGTGAAGAGTTCATTAATTAAGAAGAAAGTGTGGAGATGAGTAGTATATTTGTGTACCTTGGATTTGGAAGTTTTGATGTTGGAAGGAATAAGAGAAGCAAGCTGAACGCAGAGAGTTTTTCATATGAATTCTGCGGTTCTTTTCAATTGTTTTGCGATCAAGTTTAGAAGACACATCGGTGGTGCTTGCTAATTTCTTCTTCATTTGTATTTAAAATAGTATCAGAAACCAAAAAGCTAGTGTGTTCCTAAGGTACTTGGTTTTGTCCCGGAGTTGCAAAAGCAGGGAATTGATGAGTTTGAGGCTTTGAGCGTTCTAAAGAGGCTTCTGTTGCGTTTATATAGAGAACGGAAACAGGCCCTAGAAAAAAGACACGGGTATGGTCTGTGGGGTCTCTCGGTCCTCCAGAATAAATTTATAGTTTCTAAAGAAAGTGGGCCATATAGCTTATGTCTATGCACGTGGGGTTGGGTGCCCCAATCTTTTTGATAGGACAAATAATGCATAAATACTCTTTTGCAAATTCTATGAAGTCACTAATGACATCACTTAAACAATCATTGTAAATACTTAAAAATAATAATAATAATATTTGATATTCAAAGTTTTAGTATGAATGGAAAGAGATGTTATTTAGACAGGAATTTTTATAATTAATCAACTATTTTTAAGATGTAACTATGTTAAAGAAATATTTATTATTTAATAAAAAATAAATTTAGTGAAGATAATGAAGTTAACGAAATTGTGTATGATTAAATTAAAGCAAACAAAAAGCCATGGGGGTACTCCTCAGTTGTTTTACTATACAAATATTCCCTTCATTTGTTGTTGATAGGCATTCTAAGAAAAAGTGGAGATGAATTGTTGATGTGGTACATGAGAGTTGAGTGACTTGGTTGAAGGTAGGGGGCAGGGCATGAGAGGATGAGATGGAAAATGGTAATCAATTAATGGTATACTGGCAAGACTCGCGTTCCACTGGTCCCATTCATGGTTTACATTATATTATTACCAAATAATAATTTAGAAATATAACCATAAAATGATAAAAAATTATACTTATATTAATATACATTTGTTTATATCAAGAATATATTTATTGTTTATATGTAAAAATATTTTTGAGAATGTAAATAAATAGATGATCATATTTTTTTTATATAAAAATATTAAAATAATATTTGTGTTGTTCAAAAGAAAAGGAATCAAATCACTGATTACTGAATAAAAGGCTTGATGACTGACTCTAGATGATTTGACTTGACCATTTTATACCGGCCAATATTCACAAGAAACCCGCGCTTTCTCCGACCACTATAAAGTATAAACTCATTAAGTTAATATATAGTTTTTAATTAAATAAAGAAAGTGTAAATTATTATTAAATTACACTGTCTAATATGTTTCTCATCTCACGTTAATTAACATACAATCTGTTTAAAATATAAATTATATATTTATAAATATTTGATTTATACAAACTTCTGTTTGCATAATTATTCAAATATAATGAAGAATATAAGTTAAGTTACGTTCCATTCTCATGAGGTTTATATATGCAAATAACAAAAGATTCCAAATATTTATAACAAATATTCTCTCATTTTTAAGGATTAAAATTTTGATAAAATTGAAAAAAATATTTTATTTCCTTTTATTTTTAGGTATAAATAAATTATAAATAATTTTTATATATTTTTTATTATTTTTTTCCTTTTTTTTTTTCTTCTTTTCTTTCATCTAAACAAATTATAAATACTTATGATTAATTATAATTTTTTAAAATTTAATCTTTTTATTACGTATGGTGCTTTTCAAATTTTTTCTCTTTAATGGTTTAAAAATATTTTATCATAAATATCACAATTACATGGTTATTAAATTAATGTTTTTATTAAAAAATAAATATTTATTTTTGAAAAAATTTTAAATTTTAAATTTATTGAAATCATTATTAATAAACCAATTGAATTAAGAAAAATAAAAAAAAGTTTTTTCTCCCAAAATAAATTGGAACAAAATTTTAAATAGAAAGATTAATAAAAAAAAAATGATGGATAAATTTTTTAAGCAATTATTTCACCAATTAAGATTGAATAGAAAACTTTGAACCATCCGAACTCTGGTCCAATCCAAAAGTTTAATATCAGTTAAAAGGTAGAACATGTGACAATCAAATATTTTGGATCATAACAATTAAAAATGGATAATATTTTACTACCTAATACTAATCGATTTATCGCCATTTATTATTTAATACATTCTTCTTTTATGTTGGGTCCGATCAAAAAATTTGAAACTCTAATCTCTATTTTTTAACCTAATTTTCTCTTATTTGATACATCCACCTTCTCTTGTTTGTTGCATGCTCATGTTTATCTTTTAAATTTTTCATCTTTACCTTTTAAGTTTTGTTCATTTTTTCCTATCTTTTAAGACAGATTAAGTTTTACCCTCAAGTTTTCACATCATCCTAACACCTTCTCTTGTCTTTTTTTTGTGCTTCCTTATTTCCTTGTCTTATACTTTTCCTATTGATAACATTCTCACCGCTCTCTTGTATTTTCTTCGCTACCATGCTCTGTTTACATTAGATGCATTCATCTCTAAGATCAACTTTCATCTTCGGCTACTGCCACTTCTGCAACGTTGCTGCTCTCTTGTCTTTTCTTCACCATCATGCTTTATTTACATTGGATGCCTTCATCTCCAAGATCAATTTTCATTTATGATCATTTGTTACCTCCAACGCCAAGTTTAATATCAAACACTTGGATCCTATAAGCATGAGACACTCTTCACCTTTTCTACCCTTTATGAACACAACACTCTCACCTCTTCTATTCTTATAGACTTTCTTGTAAGGATAGATTATATTTTTGAGATACTAATATTTACTTTTTTATTTAAAAAATATGAATTCATATACAAATTATTAAAATCCTACTGTCCTACCCATTGTTTATTAACTTACTACCCTACCAATCCGACATTTAAACTAGACAGTTACAGATCTAAATCTTGCAAATTTAATTATCCCCACTTGTGAGATAACTTACCCAAACACATCCAACAAGCCATATCACCAACAACTTAAATTAACAACCTTCCAATTTAAATTTTTGACCCACAAGCTTAAATAAAACTTTGGATAAGAAATATTTTTTTAAAAAATTACTATTATATTTATCACATAAAACGAAATAAAAATAAAATACTAATATCATGTCATAAAGTGTACCATTTACTCTAAAATTTTATAATATTATCATACAAAATATATCTTAAATCTTTAAATATATTATTAATTATTGCATTATTACATCTAAAACATATCAAGTAATAATATAATTTTTTTTATAAAATCTTCTTTCTAAAAATTAAAAATAAATACATTCACTTTCTTAATAAATTTTTAAATTAATCTTTAAAAATAAAAAATTTATTCCTTTTAAAATAAAAAATATCTTTTAAAAATATTAATATATTATTTTTTAACAATTTATTCTTCTTTTAATAGTGAATATTTTCTTCAAAAAATTATAAATTATCTATTTTTAATTTGATAATTTTAAATTTCTATGGCACCAATAAATATATAAATAGAATTAATATTTTAGATGGTAAAATTTTTATTTATATCTTTATTTATTTATCCTACTCTTCATATATATTTTTATAAATATTTTTTTTCTATTTTTAAAAGAATTAAATAATTTTTAAAAAATATAATAAAATTATATATTCAACTTAGCAATTTTTTTAAATGAATGAGTAGGATGTTAATAATTTTTGCTTGTAGTTAACTTTAAATTTTGAATATTTTTCTTTAAAAATTAAAATTATTTTTATAATAAATAAAATTTGATAATAACTATTTCATTTTAAAATTTATAATTTTTCATTGTCCTTCGATAAAGTTACAACCATCCTACATTCTTGTAAAATTAAATCTATATATGTTTAATATTTTTATAAAAATATCATATTTACATTTTTTTGCTCTATATTTATTACAATTTAGTTTAAAAATATATATTCATTTTACTCTTGTATTAATATTATTTATACGAATAATCGATTGCTTTTTAAAATAAAAAAATATTAAAAAAATAAAATGTCATATTTAACTTCTAAAAGTTACAATTACATTTAATTTTCCATGTTAAAATTTTTAAATATGATATTTTTTATAATATTTAATTCTAACCTCATTATTATTTTCACCTCTCATAGCAAATTTTATGTATCACGAAGTCAATACAGTTGATAAATATTAGATTTTTTTAAGTTAGTCTGCTGAAAAAAATATTTAAAATTCTAAATATATGTACAAAAGTAATTTTGTATCTTAAAAATATTAATTCAAAATAGATAAAAAAAATATTCGTAATATACACCCGAGAAAGATAAAAGTTCATGTATGAAAATGTAATTAAATTTGAATAATTAATAATTTACATAATGGATGAAGCATATTCACCTTGGGATCACAAGATCATTACACGGGCGGATCACAACACATGAACGGATTGGATATATTTTTTCTTCTGCATTTACATTTATAAGTAGGAAAAAGATAGGTAAAGAGAGAGATTAATGTATTAAAAAATTTTATTATTTTATATTTTAAATTTTAAATTTTTATTCTTTCAATAAAAAGAATTCATGCCAAATTACTTCCCAACTTACCTTTGCCTTTGTATTAATTAGATTTTATTAAAATTTTATGTTAATCACAGATATAATTAATCAAATATATTAAAAATAAAAATAATTTTAATTTCATAAATTAATTTGAAACTTAAGTTTTAAAATAATATTAAAATCTATATATACTATATTCATTACTTAGTTACAGAATATCCACGTAAATCTTAAACCCTAAACTCACTTTAAATGTTACTTAAATAATAAGAGTGATAACTTTTGTCGGATCAATTCATTAAATTTGACCACTATAAGTTGGATTATAATTAATTAGCCACTATAATTGGAATCATAATAACTAATGGTGTGTATTTATATATGGATGGAAAGTGATCATGAATTTCAAAGTTTGATTTATGAAGCAATTGGAATGTAATCTTGCAAGAGAATAAAATAAAATCCTTATCTGCAGAGGACAGTTAAGAATGGGAAAATAGACAGTAACTATAATTTAGACTTGTGAATTGTTGACTTGACCTTTTATATATTGCAAGTTATTTAAATTAATGTGTTGACTTGTTAATATAATTAGCGAAATGCTGGTTAGAATGAACTAAATTTCATTGAAACCGTATGAATGACGTGTGCTCTTACCTGTTATGTTCTTGACGATACATTAGGTCCCTCATATCATTTACCGTCGTAAGAAAATTTCAAGCCATAGTCTCCATTTCCATGTTTCACGCTTCCATGGTCGCTTCTTAAGCATGCATCTCTATCAAACAACAGATTATGCAAGATTGCACGTTAAAGTTTCTAATTTTTGAAAAAAAAAAGTCACAATGATGTAATCAAATGGATATCTTTCTTCAAGTGATCCTAAACAGTGAACATCGAGGATATGAGACTATACTTGTACCTGTGGTAATTTATTTGTAAAGTAGTGAGAGAAAAATTGGGTTTAATTGGTTCTTCCAATCTTAATCAAGAATCATGCATTACTGATTATAGGTAACCACGTGGCTAGAGCAGTTTGCAAAACAGCCAGGAGAAAAAAAGGTTTACAAAGAATTCGTAGATTTTAGTGGGAAAGAGAAAATAAAGACAATATTACTATTTTTTTTGTTTTTTTATAAAATAATAATATCTCTCGTAAAACACTACGAAAATAATTTCATGCTATATAACGATGCTGATATAATTATTAAAATTTAATATATGATTATGTTAAAAATTAAGAGAGAGTTTAGTTATCATTTATATTAATAGTATTTAACTTGAGGATAATTCTTTGAGTAGATAATACATATAATCTAAATATAAATATAGTTATCAGAATATAATATTATTTTATTTTGAAAAATTTTATTTCGCTTTCTTTGTGTTAAGGACTTAAATTAATTTATATTAAATAATTAAAATTAACTACTAGAGAATTTACCTACTTTTCTATCGACCTCCTTATTAATAAGTGGGCTCATCAGTTTGTTATGCTTGTTGTGGCAATTGAGATTTCATCAAATTTATCATAATTTTCAATTTAATTAAATTTGTTATTTTTATATTTTCTTTTAATATATACACGTGTATAAATGTTAATTAAATTAACAATAAATGGAGAAGTAGAAAAATATTTGCAAGCTAAAAATTTGTTAGGTTGAAGTTATAAGAATGGTATTAATATCATAGATTATACAGTTGAGTTAGCAAGAATTTGTATTAGAAAAGATAAAAGAAACAAGGATGGGGATTTTGATATATATATATATATACACGTTTGATATTTAATATTAAATTTATATATTTATATTATCTAATAAAAATTTTAAATTTAAATAATTAAATATTGAATATTAAAAATATTTAAAAAGTAAATTAAATTTATCAAATTTTATATAAATTAAAATTAATTTATATTTTTATATATAATATTTTTTAAAAAATATAAATAAATATCTACTATTAAATAATATATTTATGAATGTTAAAATTTTATATACATGATCATGTAAAATAATGTCATATAACTTATAATTAAATTATTTAAATTTAAACATTAAACATATTATTAAATAATATAAGTTTATAAATTTAACATGTAAATTATTCTCCACTTTTCTATATATATATATATATATATATACATATATATATATATATATATATAATATGTATACTATCTGAATAGTGAATGTTAGACATACATGCTACCTAAAAGTATTTCATTATCGATGAACTATTAATTTTAAATAAAAATGTTAATTAAAATAGTCCAATGAATCTGCAAGGCAAGTAAAAAATTTGTTTGACATCATTTTTAATATGTTCCCCATTTGTATTACAAAATCACTTTTTTATAAATTATTATTTGAAAAATACATGATCATTAGTTAATATAAACAATTTTTTTATGAATGTGGAGTGTTTGAAATTTAATAATTTATTTTTCATTATTACTAATTGATAATTTTTACATATATTCATTTTTCACAAAATTTTGATTATTTCCAAATATTTTTAATTTTATTTTCTTTTCTACTCTTTATTTTCATATTTTTAAGATTTTAATTTATTTTTAAAATTAAAGATTTTAAGAGAAGTATTAACAAAAATAAATTAAAACACCAATAAAAGTATTAAACTATTTCAAAAGTTTATATTTTTTTCAGCTACGTTGCTTATAACGTAGTTAATTTTTGATTAGTTTTAATTTCAAAATTTTCTTTTGACCGTAACAGCTAGCTATTCTGAATATTGTGTACGTGAGCCCCTCTAATAATTTTGTTTAAAATTTCTAATTTTCTGAAATAAAAACTTATTTTATCGTTTAACCTTTTTGGTCGGTTGACATTCTTTATTTATTTTGTGTGATTTGTACAACCAAATCAAGCAGTTTTTAAGATTCCGAAAACATAATGAAAGATTTGAAAGTTAACAATTCTACGGTCAAGTCGCAGTTCTTTTCGCAATAATGAAAGTAAAGCTGTGGTACATGACATGATATGATATACATGATAGTGAAAAAGTATGAAAATGAATTAGAAATAAAGGGATTTAAAATACTACTTATTGGTGCTTTCAAATTAGAGTAGTTATTCAAATTAGTACAAGAATTCACAGTTAATTGGCCACAGTGTGATTGACCTGATATATATGATAATGAAAAGTATCAAAATTAATTATGAAAAGAGGGATTCAAAGACTACTGATTAGTGCTTTCAAATTAAAGTAGGTGTTGAATTAGTAAAACAATAATTCACAGTTATTTGGCCCGACTGTCATTCAAAAATTATATATTTATATATATATCATTTAATATATTAACTGATAAATTAACCTAAATCATAAAAATACCAAGTTAGCTTCAAATTTAAAACTAATATAAAAAAATTATATTAGATATCCTGTAAGATAAAAGACCAATAGTACAATGTTAAATAATTAAAATGCATACGTATACCTTATATTTGAGATTTTATTTTTACAAAAGTATTTCCAAATAAAAAAAGATAAAAAATCAATTTAAATAATTTGTTTTTTGTCAATGGTTTTTATCAATATCGTCAATTTTTAGATTAGTTTGACTTTTTCTGTTGTAACTTTTTACTTCATTACGTTCTTAAATTGTTCATATTGATAACTTGCTTCGTTTATTATTACTGTTATTGTTGAACTGATTAGTTTAACTCAAATTGTTAATCGCAAGCATTCATTTCATAAAACTTTTTGCTTTAACTCCTCGTACATACTTGGCCATTCCATTTTAACCCTTCTCTGCTTTTTTACCTAACTATTCATTAGTATATGCTAAGAGACAAAATGAAGTTATTTGTAACCTTCATCCAGTAACAATTTATTTTTAAGAGAGTTGATTGCATTATCTTGATATTAAAATTTTTATAATCAAGTGATTAAGAGTTTAATTCTTATCATTTTATTTTAAAACATAATAAAAAGGCATGAGCATCTAAATTTTGTGGTCTTTGATACTCCTTCCAATGTCTTGATAGTACCCGTTCTGTGTGATTTCTACCACAAACCATATTAGTTGTCAGTATTGATGAAGATGATGAAAGAAATGAAAGAAATGAAAGAAGTATTTTGTGAAGTGTCGAATATATCCTTAGAGTGCTGTGTAAAAGAGGCTCAAAAGTCAAAACTTTAGTGTCTAGAGAATGGGCCCATTTGTGGAAAAGCCGTAGGTGTGAACCCTAAGAAATATGCATTCTAGCTTTTTAGATTCATTATTTTTTAAAGGCTTCTGACCCAGCTTCAATACATTGATTACATTAATCAAATTGAATTATAAGTTCTTCATTGACCTGGGATCGACAAAAATACATAAACAATAAAAAAATTATTTTAAATTTGAAAAATATTTAAATTACCTTTTTTATTTTTTCTTTATTTATTATTATATATTTAAAACATTACTTATCTAAAATAATTTTTATTAATATATCTATATAATAATTTAAATCTTTTTTAGTACTTAATCAACTGCTCACATTCAAATTTAAAAATATTTTTCAGGTTATTAATTAAAAATTTATGGAAAAGCATCCAACCATTTCCTTAAATTTCATATTCTTTGTAAATAAATGTTTTAAACTTTACTTTTATTTTAATCGATTCTTAAATATTTTTTTTAATAAAACATATCAAACTTTAATTCTATTTTAATTAATTTTTAAAATTTAAAATTTTACAAATAAATATCCTAAATTGAAACATAATAAAATTTGTAAATTTAGGTGGAAAAGATCACCAATTAAAATAATGAGAAAAGTATGCATATTATAATAATAATAATAATAATAATAATTATTATTATTATTATTATTATTATTATATATGTAATAATATGATATGATAATTTTGAAAAAAATTAAAGAATAATAATATTATTTAGAAAATTATATATATTGTGGGTTTTGTTTATATTCTCTCTTTAAAGTTTTATTTCTCAATTAAAATTTTTTAATATGTTTTGATGTTTAAGAAATAAATTAAAAAAGGTATGAATAATTAATATTTAAGGTAGGAAAATTATTTGAATTTCATTTATTAGTAATTTAATTTAGAAAAGATATATTTTTAAAAAAGTAGAGCTTAAGGATTAATTTAAATAAAATCAAAATTTACATTGTTTATTTGAAAAATAATAAAGTTTAAGGATCAATTAAGATAAAATTAAATTTAATTGCAAAAATACATAAAGTCTAAAATTAATTAGGATAAAAACTAAAGTTTAAAATATCTAATGTTTAAAAAAAAACTAAAGAGGTTAACACTACTTGAGCTAAAAAAATACTCATCAGTAAAAATGAGGCACTCTCCAAATTTTTCTCAAAATTTTAAAATATAAAACATCATTACATAAAAATGTTTCATTTCTAAACTTGAATATTTAGATTTTAATTATTTTTAAAAATTTACATAACTAAAAAATTATTATTATTTATTTTTAAATTATTATTAATTATATATATTATCTAAAAAACTGAATGTAAAACATGTCAAAAAATTAACTACCAGAAAATTATTTGGATTATAATTTTTTAAAATGCACAAAAATATTTAAGGTTGTAATCATAATTTTTACTTGTCTTAGTATGTCTGGTTGTGTGGGAGAGTACAAATTAATATGCTATATTGTTTTTATCTTCAAAACGAAAAATTGTAATACTATTATATTTAAAAATATTTTTTAATACTATTATAATATTAAATTATCATTTAAGTTTTATTGTTTCTAATTTAGTTCCTATTGTACAATTTTCTAATATAGATAAACGGATATTATTTTGTCTTCAGTATCCAAATTTTTTAAGTCTCTCATTGTGTGCAAAGGCTAGAAATTTTGCATGCACGGCAATAAATACAAACGCAAACAATAATACATCTGCAACAGGAAACAATATCTATAAAAGACTACCATTATGGATAAGTTCTAAATTTTTAAATTTAACCATTAAATTTAAAATTTTAATAATTTTCTATCAAACTTTTTTTAATCTAATCCATTAAATTAAAATAATTTTTAATATTAAATATGTTGTTAAATTCCAAAATTTTAAAAATTTAGGTTTAAATATTTTTTAAAAATTAATTTTAATATCTCATTTTTTAAGATGAACTATTTTTAGTTTCTAAAGTAACCAATATTTAACATATGATATATACTGTTAATGATAAAAAATTAGAAATAATCTATTTTAAAAATGAAAATTAAAATCAATCAAAAATAAAGAACTAAAGGTAAAATTTTAAAATTTTAAAAAAATATATTTAATCCTTTTTTTATTATAAATCAAGTATATAAAATTTTACATAATTTAAAAAATTAATTAATATTTTATCATCCCATTTTATTTTAACGTTTTATACAATATTTGAAATATATAAGTAAAAAATTATAGCTATATATTCAAAACTAACTGTACTAATCTTTCCATACACACTATTAATCGTGTAGAATTTAACACTCACTTAGTTGAAAGTATTGCTTGTTGTAGTTGAACACAAATAATTCTATTATAAATATAAATTTTATTTTCAAAGCAAAAGTAGGCATACTAACCCTTTGCATTAGTATCTACCGTTCTGCTACAAAATACATACATAAATAGATTTAATTAAATTTTTAGTTCCTACAATTTATTAATGTTTTGGTTTTCTTCCTAAAGTTTAATTACCCTTGCTGCTCCATTCTGTTTAAGTTGTGTAGGCTGCAATTGACAAATTTTTAACAGAGCGTAAAAGGGATATGATTTTGATGGATTTTGGATTTTAAGTTGGATTGTAAATCGCTCAAAACAATCTAGTAATCCATTTTTAATTCATTGAGAAGTATTGAAAAGTCCAATTTATCCATGATTCGTTTATTAAAAACTATCCAATCTATTATAATTCTTTTATAGATGGGTATCCAACTTATATTTATATCTTTAAAGATTACTTACTTTTACTTTTTTATCTAGAAAAAAATTCTCAAATTTTTCTCTATAATCGTTCTATAATGCTTGTTGAATGATTATGATTTGAAAAATTATAGATGCTACCTAAGATTCCTAGACGGTGAAACAATTTTAGGATCCTAGTTTTGGAACGTTTACTTAGCCAGCGGAGCAGAAAAAACGAAATTAAAATTGTCCCAAGCACGATGTGAAATGAGATTGTAGCCCTGTGAACCTTGAATTTGATACATTGGTTGTACTGGAAGTTCTTGGAGCTAGAAGTTGATCCAATGAATCAGCAATCTAAAATGATCGTGAAGCTCGTTGTCTGCTGATCCAGTCCAAGAAAGTACTAAATATTGATCCAATACCATTCTTTCTTGTAAAGACTGACCCAATAGTTCTGAAAAAAAGTATTGAATAATAAATATTTGGACCTTAATTCATAAATCATGGGAATTTTATAATTGGATGGGTTAGTTAGAGAATAGATATATGGGATTCAATTGGACAGTGTCAGATTTGGAGTTCTTTGATCTCATAACAAGATAAAGACAACAAAGCACGTAGGCAAGTAAATGAACATTCAGAAGCCAAAAATTAACAATACCTCTAGCTATTTTTTGTTTTTGGTTGAATGATGAATATTAAAAAGGCCTGAAGCCCTAAAATGGCACTACCAGATCATGGCTCAAGCGCCGAAGAATGCAGCATAAACGAAAACAAACAGAAGTTAAATGGAAACATTGCGAGTTCTACAGTGCACCTTTAATTAGTTTGGTGCATAGATGCACCTTGCAAAGGATCTTTTACCGCAGGTAATTCTTTAAATGACTTTCAGTTTTCACTTTATAATAATTTGCTTTTTTTGTTTGAAGAGTAAACGTAATATTAACTTCTGTTAATTGGAAAAAATGAATAGAGCATGTTTTTTTATCTTTAATTTGTTTGAAACACAAAAAAGTGGGACAAAAGCCAATCCTCTGGTGTTGCTGACAGGTGACCAAGGAACAGCAGAAGAAGGGTAAAAGAATGGATGTTATGAATCACTGAAGCGTGAAGAGCAGGAGAAGATCTGATGATGAATGTGGGGAAACGGGTAGACAGAAGATCTTAGGTAAACATCTATTTTGAATAATGTATTGAGTGATAAGGAAGAAAAGATAGGGGGAAAAAGTGAAGAAAGATGCGATATATATACTGTACATTTGATAGAATGAGCGATACAAAAAAAAAAAGATATATTAAAATGCATATATTGTTAAAATCTATGCTTATCGTTTCTCTACAGTTTAAGCCGAAGTCGTATACGGGGATACTTATCGTATCAAGTATAATATCACTAAACTTCATAAATTTGAAAGTAAATTGTCCTAAAATTTATTACTGAAATTAAATTTAATAAAATAAACGAAACTAGTTAAATTAATGTTATTGAATATATTTCTATTAAGAGTAAATATTAATTCAGTCATTAAAAGAATTCACTTATCTCAATTTTATTCTTGAAAGGAAAATAACTAACAAATAGTAGTCTTTCAAGATTTTAAATATTAGACAATTTTAATCCTTTCATGAAATGAAAGAAAATTGAAGCACCCATGTTTATAGTCTCAAAGGCTTAGATGATTAATTCCTTTTATAGGAATTTTTCGAAGACTAATTTTACATACTTACTTTTAATTATGTTTGATAAGGAGTTTTATAAAAAATAAAAAGCTAAAAAACAAATTTTTCTTATTTTTTAACCAAATAATAATTGAATTTTCTATCCTACACATTTAGTACAGATTAAAAAATTAAAAACAAATTTTTAAAAATATTACATTATTAATTAAACTAAAAAAATATTACATTAATGATATAAATTATATTTATACTGAAACTATTTTATCTTTAGTCTTTTAATCTACATATTAAACATTTAACCTATATATTAAACGTATAGGATAGAAAAATGGAATAATAATTGGTGTTTGTATCAAACTTTAGTCTGAGTATGCAATAAGAGCCGTTGATCAAATTTTCTTTCAAATACTGCTTCCAACCTATGAAGTATAAATGTCCACAAAATATTTTAGGTGCATACTAAAATTGGCTGGGAGAGAAACAAAGTGCCACTTATCAAAAGAAAGAAAGGTACGACAGCAAACAGTGAAAGCATAGAAAAGAACAGAACGGAAAAGCAACATAGAAAATAACAAGTGTCCAATTAAAGAGAGAAAGGAAGTAAACTGAAGCATCTGTGGGAGATGATGAAATGAGTATTAAACCGTGACACAGGTTCTCGCGGATACGACATAGACTATTCCAGAAGTCTAAAAGGGTTAAAGGGCAATGCAAGAAGTGAAGGTGGGTCCTCATTGCCTGATATTGTCCCCGTGCCTGTGTCATGCGGTAATGCCATCAAAGAATCTACACCCACTAACCTATCATAAGTTAAGAATCGTGGCTTTGAGCCTTTGATGGTCCATTTCTTGGGTTTCACTTAAAGCTGCAATATTTGCATGCTGTTATGCACTCACTTTAGACCGCACAATCACTCCACCCACTAACATGCGCACTTCTCCGTCCCTTCTGCTCTACACATTCAGCCTACAATCACCCACCAAATGAGTCATGGAACAAACAACCATAATGGCACTTGGCTCCCTACACCATACTGTGTAACAATCAAAAACCATGCCTCCATAGTCCATCCCATCATCTGAACCGTGAAAATGCTTCTCTAATGTGTCATCCTATAATAGCTTCTTTTGGTAAACATTTCTTAACATTCGTGTCTCTGCTACCTTACATATTCCCTTGTCCTCCACTTTCCCACCTGAATATGCCAATCTCAGCCTTCACGCCTTTTATATTTTAAAATTAAGAAAAATGCGTGACAAATATGAATACAGCACTATATCACGGATTAGAATCTTTTCAAGAGTAAAATTTATTGTTATTTAATCTCATTATTAAAATATATTTATACTAATATTTTTTATCCATACTAAAGATATTCTCTAATTGAAAATTGTTAAATCTTTTAAAATATAAAAATTATTAAAAGAAAATTTACTTTTATGAAGAATTAAATTTCTGTCCACATTTTTAAAAAAACCCAATTATCTAATAAACATACTTTATGCAATGAAAATTCTGACGGAAGCTTTAAAACTTCTCAAAGACATAAGAAATAAAAATAAATAAATAATCAAACAAAAACAAAAGTGATGAGTGAAGACAAGCGAATAATCCATATTTATACTAAACGACACAAGCTGAACTATAATAAAATTGGAAAGTAGAATAAAATGAAACAAGAAAGGCAATGTGGCTTAGCAATGTAATGTAGTAACTAACTGAAAAAACCAAAGTAGAGATTTTCTCCTCAATGGGCAGTGGTCCAGGTCATGTCGTTCTCGAAGATCCAGTGGCACACCTCAATTTGTCCCGGGCCAGACCCCAACGCCAAGAAGGCCCCGTGTTCCGGGCCCCATGCTGAGGTGTCAAGGTGACAGATGGCAACCCCATGATTGATTTTCTCCTTGGTGTCCACGTCAAGAATATCAGCTTCATAGACTCTCACTTGAGGGACAGAGTGACAATAATACAGTAAGTAGGGGTACAAACTCTGATGACACGATACTGACTTGGTCACTTTTCCACCGTCCACTGCATACACCGTTCCAATCATCACACTCCTCCCTGACCCGTTCACATTCTCGGTGGACCTCACCACCACGTTGGCTCCCAGCACAGATACCGCAAACTCTATCATCCCTTCCGCTGACGAAACGCACCGTTTCGTCTCGCCCCGGCTCGGAACCCTCTCGCATTCCCCCAACGCGTTCATCATCACGCGCTCAGTAGCCGACCCCTCCCGCGCGTGAAACACCTCCCTCATCTCCCCTAGCCTCGTCGATGAGAATGGTAATTTACTCGAAATGGACAGGGGTAGAAACGACCTTGCAATCATCTTATCTTTAATATTCGGCATGGGAATCACGTTCCCTTCCTTCATCATTTTCTCCCTGAAAAATTTACCCGGTTCGACCCACTTATTTACAGATCTGCCACTGACTGCACTAAAATTGCGATATTCTGAAAATGATGCGCCCTGTTTGTTGTATCCTTTAAATGCTCGACCCAATCCGTATGACCTGAACCCGAACGAGGTCCGACCCGATGCTCCTTTTCCGTATTCCGTAAAACTGTCGTTTCCGACGTTGAACGATTGGCCGTAGTTAGTGAATGTGGCGGTGCCAGACTTCGATTTCGCGGCATAGCTTCGGAACGAGTCGTCGCCGACATTGGCGCGGTTCCGGTAACTGATAAAATTGTCGGCACCGGCGGCCGATCCGGCGCCGTACGATTTGAAATTGTTCCTCGGATTGTTGCCGGAGAAGCTGTAGATCTTGAAGGAATCGTTGGTTACTCCCGTACTCAACTCGCCGTAATTGGTGAACTCGGATTGCAGAATGTTGGAGTCATCAGCGTAATTCGTGAAGTCGGTGGTTCCGCCGCGAATGCGCTTGCCATAGCTCGTGAAAGATTGGGAACCAGAGTTGGTTTCGTTGCCGTAACTGGAGAAAGAAAGCTTGTGGTTGCTACCGCCGGAATCGTAGGTTGAGAACCCGAGGTTGGGGACGTTGACTGTTTTATCATAGTTGTTGAAGTCGCTGGTGCTAGATGCGGCGCCGGAACCGTAGCTTGTGAAGTTGGCGTTTGCGACATTGCCGTTTTCGGCGTAGTTCTTGAACTGTTCGCTGTGGCGAGATGAGGTCGTACTGTATCTTCTAAAAGCGTCGTTGTTTGCGTTTAAGTTGTTGGAGTAGTTCTTGAACGAGTCGACTCCGCCGACTCGGGAGGAACCATAGTTTGCGAATTGCTTGTTGGAGTATACGTCGAAATTGGCGTTGTCATTTTTGGTAACGGTAGAGTGTTGAAGCGTGTTTGGTATGTCGTCGAAGGAACAGTATAAGTTTGGTGTGGAACAGAGGGAATGGTGGAACTGTGAAGAAAAAGAGAAGGGTTTGGGGTTGTGCTTGAGGAGGTTGTTGAGGATGGCGTATTGGTGTGGGGTGAGAGGGGAAGCTTTATTGAGAAGGAAGTGAGGGATGGGAAGATTGTTGGAGACGCGAATGTTCCAGAAGCGAATCAGAGAGGCTTTGGGGCTGAATGGGTTTATCTGCTTGGAATTGATAGAATGTTGTAGTTGAGGAATTTCCTGGCTTGCACTAGTTGCTAAAGAAACCTGCATTCATATATTACGGGCAAAACATTAAATTACGGAAATAATGAAACAACTTTGCGAAACAATGCACCTCAATGCAGTAGGATTATTATTATGCATTAACTGAGGATAAAAGAATTGTGAAGGTGAAGTGTGTTGTGCTGGTTCTTACATGGAAATATGAGAGTGACAAGAACAAGCAGAGGAAGTGAATACTCATTTTGATCTGCTGAGCGTGTTGTGACCCCAATGGAGAGAAACTTGAAAGTGATATAGAAGAAGAAAAGGGAGGCAATGGATCACTTGGGGCCCAGGGACAATAAATTTATGGTCTCCCAGGACATAGTTTGCTTTCCCTGCACAAGCATTCTATCAATTACTAGGAACCATATTTCTCTTTTCTTTTCTTTTCTTTTCTTTTCCTTTCTTTTTTTCTTGTATTTTATGGCAGCCTCTCTGAAGATGTGTATGGGTATATTTATATTTATATAGTGTACAGCTTTTAAAATTACACGTTCCTTTTATTTGCTTGTCTTTTCTCCCATTGCTCCTCTTCATTGAATATTTGAATGAATAAGTCGTTGCCTCGTTTTTATTCAGGAATGACTCAGGTGGTAAATGTAGCATTAGCTAGGTAGGAGATTAGTTGGTGGACCACATATGGTTCCATCCAAGTGAACCACATCGAGTTTACAATAGTCAAATGGATGCTGAAAACCGGATCAGATTTTTAACATTATTCAATGGATTTGGTACTGTTAAATAACAAGAATGATTTTAATACACATTTTGTTTAATAAAAATTGGTAGACACCTTGAATGTATACATCTCCAGATAGAAAATAAAAATAAAAATAATATTATATAATGGAAGGAGAAATAAAAAATAAAAATATTTATATTTATATATATATATATATTATTTTTTATTTTTCTTTCATTATAATTTTTGTTTTTATGTTTATTATTTTTAATATATTTATCCACTTAAATTTACACCCAGCATTTTCCGCAATAAACGAGGCAATTCCAATTACTTCTGAACTTGGTTTCGTAGAGACTTCCTTTTTGACTTTGGCTATTCATTAACTGAGCAGTGGGCCTTCTTCTCCTCTGTTCGTCTAACTACCCTTTGTCATTATTAATTTGGTGTATTTATTATTTTAATATCTATCGTGAATGTAGACAACCATTTATCTGTATTTGTGATCAGATAGACAGATAAATGTTAAGTCTACATTCTATTAGGATAAGTACACTTCAAAAAAATAAAATATGTAACAGTTGATATAATCAAAAGAATGAATTATAAGATATTGTTTGATTTATATAAATATTTTTTATTTATATTTTCACTTATAAATTATTTTTAAAATTTATATAGAAAATTGAAAAAATTACTATTTGTATACAATTTTTATAATAAAAATAAGATAATAAATTTATAATTAAAAATGAAAATAAATAACAATTTTTTCATAAATTAAATAATAACACAAAATATTAAAAACTAAAAAGAAAATAAATACATATTAATAATTATCCTAAATACAATGACTTAGCACAAGTTTGAACAGAGTTAATTTTTTTTAAGAAAGTATTCTTTTAAAATTTTAAATATCAATAGAATTAAATTATTATTTTAAAATAAATTAAATTAAACATGTAATGCTATCAACAATTCTAATTTTAACTTAATATATATTTTAAAAATATTAAAATAACTTATTTTAAAAAATTATTTATATAAATAATTACCATCAAATATATATACATTTTATTTAAACAACTTTGTGATCATGCTCTGTGGCAAAATAATATTCATGAGAAATATAACTTCTTGTTGTTGTTAAACTTCAGCTTCGGAGTTAACAATCATACTATAGGTTAAAGGTGGGACTTTCAGACACACATGATGCTTTTATGACTTTGAACTATAGGTATAATTAGGAATCAAACTCACATTATGCTTTTATTACTTTGAACTGTAGTTATAATTAGGAAAAATATGGTTTTACACCTTACAGATGTATGAAACAAATAAAAATATATATATATAATAAATGATGTACTAAAAAATATAAGATGTATAATAAATATTATTTTTATAGTAATTTCATTTTTTTACATTTTAATTTTTACTTATATATATATATTTATTTATTTTTATCTTTTTATTTTCATATCATGTATTATATTTATTGCCTTTTTTTTTCTTTTTTCTCTTTCCAAATACATTATAAAGAATGTGAAAAAATTAATTTTCTTATTAATCTAATGTAAATCACATGTAGCCACGATCATAAGTAAATTGTATAACTTATTGCAATTTGCACTATTTTTTTAAAATAAAATTTAAAGTTGCATCAAGTTAAAAATAATAAAACGGACTTACCTCAATTGAATAGAAATGGCTCCTAGTAGTGCGTGCAGCCCCTGCATTGCAGTCAATGAGGAGATATCTCGGTCAAAGGATTGTTTGATCAGTATGAATTAATATGGTTGGTCGGGATGAATTAAAAGAGAGAAAATGGAAGGAAAAAATAGGATTTATAAAAAAAAAATTTATGAGTGTTTGATGATAAAAAATAAAAGGAAAAGGTTTATTTTTAATAAAATTTACAGAAAAATAAATTTTTAAATAGAAAATAATTAAAATAGAAATGTATATTATTTTTTTAAAATTATTACAAATAAAATAAATAAAATATTATTGTATTAATAAAATAATAATATAATAAAAAATAAAAATTTAAGTTTAATTTTTTAACTTTTTTTTTTATAAAAAAATTATTTTCATCTATTAAAATTATTTTTTTATCTTTATTTTATTTTTTATTTTTATATTTATTTATTTTTTTTATATCATTAAAATAATGCATAGAAAAGGTGTTGGTAATACTCATCCTTTTGTTTAAAGGCAAACGTTTAATTGTACTAATTAAGAAATAAATAAAAAAATATTATTAAAAACAAAAAAAATAATATTTACTTTAAAGAGTAGAAAATAATAAAATATATTTAGTATTATTTAAATGGTAATTTAATAAGATTAATTAATAAATAATTATTTCAAGTATTATATATTTGATTTTTAAAATAGGATTTTGAATTTAAATCTTATACATAAAATAATATTAAAAAAAATAAAAATTATCATATTATAAATATTTTTAATTTGAATATTTTTTCATATTTTATATTGAAAATAGTAATTTTATCTTAATTTTTTTTAATTAAAACTTTTTTAATTTATCAATTAAATTTTGATGATGAATTAAAAATATAGTTAGTTTTGAGTTATTTTTTTACATAAACAATTCTATAAAATAAATTTTTATTTTTATGTAATGGTATAGTTTCATCATATTAATTATTTCTCTTTTTAATTCTATAATAAACTTTTTATAATTATTTTTTAACTTTCTTTAATATTGACTCTTATTATAAAAAATTTATATTTTTATAATAATTTTTAACATTTATGTGATTTTAAGTAAGACTATATAATTTTCTATGCAAATCATTATGTAAAGATTTGGCATAAATATTCTTTTTGTAACCACTTTCATATCTTTTTACATTTGTATAAATTTTTTTTAATAAATATAAATTGATCCATCAAATATTAGTATAGCCATTAAAAATATAATGGTTAACTTTACATTTTTTTGTGCCTTTAACTAGTTGTGTCTATTAAGTATATGGTCTATATTTTTTTCTCACTACAAATAAGTTCAAGACTCATTTTTTTTTTTTGTTTGAAACATAGAATAGAAAGTTTAATATCCCCAAGTTGACATTCATTATTTCTGCACACAGTTGAAACTTTCATCCTCTAATTCCAACATCTTCTTTCTTATGTAGTGAAATAATCTTTGAGAATTACTTTGATAAGAAATCAAAAATATTTCTTGAACGATTTTTTATATCATCTAACCTATTATTATTCGTTAAAGTTAATATTGAATGATTTTTAGAAATATATTTGATGTGTTTCACTTTTTAAATTTATCATTTATGTTGACAATACTATAAATTAAAATAAAAAAAATAAATTAATTTAACAAAATCACATCAATCGTTTTCTAATTATTTATCCTTAATATTGATACACTCTATTTATGTATATATTTGAAATTGACTATTTATTTATATTGCTTTCATCAAATCTTATCTTTTATCTTGTAATTTTTTTTTTATAAATTCTTAAATCAAAGTGGATATAGTAAAAAATTTTAGGCATAAAAAGACTAAAAAAATTTTAAAAATAAAAATTCAAATATTAAAATTGAACTAAAAATTGAGGTATATGTTATTTTTTAAATAACAACTTGTTTTCAAATTTTCTTTTAACTTAAATTTATCATAATTTATTTTAACTTCAATTCTATCATAATTTTTTTTACTATACTTTCACTTTATCAACCTTTTGAACATTTGAAAGACAAAATTTCAATACCGTAAGAAATACAAATATTTAGATTCATTTATAAAAATATTTTATAAAAGAAAAACAAAAAAAATAGAAACACATGTAAATAAAAAAAAATGAATAAAGTTAAAAAAAGAATAAATGACATCTGACTTTAGGAGTTGAAATTTTAACACCAATTGACATGGTTTAACCTTTATGTAATGAATCTGAATGTAAAAATATCAATTTTCGATCATATTGAGAATTAAGATAAAAAAAATTTGACTCAAATTAAGATATGCTAAAAATTTTTAAAATAATCATATTATAATTTGTTAAAAGACTAATATTATCAATATAGATTTTTGTTTAGAAACGAATGAAATTAACTCACATAAATATAAACTTTTAAAAATAAATATTATTAATTATTTAAAATTACCTTGACACTTCATCTTAAAATCTTATTATACACAAAATTATCATATTTTACAGAAAATTCAATTAAACTTAATAGGAGAATTGAATTCTAAAGAAAATATACCAAATTTATTCTTAAATTAGCATAAATATAAATATAAAAAATAAAGTTTTTAATTATTATTAAATTTTAAACTAACATGATGTAATTAAAAATTAGAACAAAAATTTTATCAATTTAGAAGTATGTTTGGTAAATCATGTTAAATTAGTTGAAAGATAAAAAAGTAGCTGAAAATTGAGAAGTTAGTTGAAAGCTTAAAAGTAATAAATTATTGATTAGATAAAAAATGTTAACCAGCTGATGAAATAACAAATAAAAATATAATTAAATAATAAATTAAAATATAATAAATATGTTATTTTTTTAAAAAAATATATTAAAATTTAATTAAATAAAATTTCTTTTTTAAAATAAGTTTTATTTTCTAATTTTACCTAAATAAATTTTAAAAGTAATATTTTATAATTTTAACTTTTTATCAAAACCATTTAATATTTTTAATAAAATAAATAATATAATCATTAAAATAAATAGTATATATTAAAAATTTAATTTAAAATATAGTATTCTATGATAATATAAAAATAAATCTATCAAAATTAGTAATATTATTATAAAACATCAAATAATATTAAATTTATAAAAATAAATAAATAAATAAAAAATTAAATTATAAAAATATATTAAAATTATAAATAAACAAAATATTTTAGTTAGAGTTGAAAATATAAAAATTATTTAAAGTAATTTTTCAAAAATTTAATAACCGTAAAAAAAAACTAATAGTTACTTTATTAAATATAACTAAAATATTTAATAAATATTTATAATTTAAGATTTTAACTAATTAAAATATTTTATCAAATATGTTTTAAATCTATTTTGAAGTATTTGTTGTATATATTTGAACATGGTTATCATTTTTATGAAAAATCTTTAAATAATAATTTTTATTTATCATGATATTCATCTTTATATTAAGATATATATTAAAAATAGAAGAAATATATTTTTTAATATTTTAAATAAATTTTTTATTATTAATTTCTTAATTAATATTTTGAAAATAATGATTAACATTTGTTAACAAATAATTAAGTTTTAATAAAAAGTAGAAATTTTAATATTATTAATATATTATATCTTACATTTTTAATTAAAATATATTATATATAAGTTTCAATTAAATGATAAACACATGAACTAAACAAGATTGGCAATCAACCTGATCCTGACAGTAAGCACATGATAAATGGATAAAGCAAACAAGGATTAGCTATCAACCTGATCCTGACAGTAAGCACAGTTCAGTTAAGATCCCTCACCTGTCACTACCTTCTCCCTCCCCCAATCTCGATCTTTGTTGTTCAAATATAACACCTACACATTTCATGAAACATCTCACTCCCCCGCTTTGTCACAATCACAACATCCATGCATTTTCCACTGTTACATAACCACGATCTCTGGATACGACACCGCTTCGTTCTAGGGTTTCCTCTCCACTATGGCTGACAGAGGCGTCAATTTCAAGTGGTTCGTCTCAATCTTTCTTTCTTCATTATCTTAGGACATCAAATTTTATCCCAATTTGACATGCAAAACACCCTGCTTGCAGGTTCGATGGCTTTTTCTTGTCCATGCTCGCCACCAGCGTGTATCCTTCAACAGCTCACTTTCTAATTCTATTGGATTCTCCTAGTTTTCCTATGATTCATTGATTCTTCTACATTCTTAATTTCTATTTCTATGGGGAGAAAAAAACAAATTTATGCAACTCATTATACAATAAAGTCTGCCCATGAATCGCTGGTGCATTTTCTTTGACCATTTGACTTACAGAGCTATTGTGGCGATTAACTGGAAGCGGTACCATTCTTGTACATACCCTTTGCACATATGGATTGTGGTGGGTTCCTTATATTAACGTTTTTTTTTTAAATTTTTGTTTTTAAGATTGCTATTTCTCTTTTCTTGATATGATAAAGTCGACTCAATTTATTATTATTATTATTATTATATTTTCTTTCTTTCCATGATTCAGGTTGACTACACTACTGTTTTTACTTTCCGGCTTTTGATGTTTGTTGATAACGGGCTTGCTTCGGGAATGGGTTTGTAAGACCTTCCAATCTTTTAACTTTTGGGGTTTTTGTTGTTTTCTTGGATTTCTTATTCTAAATTGAATGAAGACTGAAGAGATGCATGCCTTAATGTAGTAAGCCTTGATGAAATTAGAGTATGATGATGAATTGATGATAGACGAGTCATCATGTTTCAGCGTTTTCATGTGTTTCCTCCTAATCTATCTGATCGAAAGTCAGTCGTTCCAGGGGTACCAAAACCTGCATGTTGTAACTACGATTGCTGTACACGCCATAATCCTGGCATCAACTAATAAATTGTTGATGGTATTAATCTATATGAAACTAATGTGGCTGTGTCTAGTATGGATACCACTCACTATACTAGAGAAAGGTTGTTAGGCGGTGAGTCATTTGCTTGAATTACATTTTGTAGCATTTCCTGGAATGAACGGCACGGCTTAGGCTAAAATTGTACTGGAGAAGTGAACAGGAGAATTTCTTGAAAATATTGTCCTATGATTTATTAAAAGTTACCGTTCATATGTAAAATTCCGGAATATGAAGTTTCCAGCTATTATTTATCCGAACGTTTACTTGACTGCCAACTGTCAAGCACTCAAGTTTGAGATCTTTCATGTCACAGCTAACTTCTTTGATTTTATTAAATAAACTTTTTGAAATGGTTCTGGATTTTTTGTAATTTTTCTAATCCCATTACAGATTCAGTTGTTTTAATTTTCCACTCTTTTGCTACATTTCTAGAGATTTTGGGTGGCAGCAGAGATATGCTCGTTTCTGTGGAAGAGTAGTTGTGCTTTCAATCCTTGCATTGCTTCTCTATCCATTTCTTTGGGCTTGGACAATAATTGGTACCCTGTGGTTCATCAATGCTAAAATTTGTGTATGTTTTATTAGTTTTAATCCTCAATGGTACTTTTGTAAACAAGTTTGTGATGCTTAATCCAAATAATTATGTGCAGTTGCCTGGAGAGGGTCAGAGATGGGGCTTCCTCATCTGGTTACTTTTTAGCTACTGTGGACTCCTTTGTATTGCTTGCATGTCAATGGGGAAGGTTAGTGGTGCTCTGTTGTTACCCATTATATGTTTCTCTGACTTGTTTTCACTTTCCATGATAAAAGAGTTCTTTCTTTTCAGCATATCATACTACTGTTCTTGTTTGTAGATGACCTATCAAGTTCGCTTGTCCACTGAAGAATATTCTCCCTCACTGTTTCTTATCTCATTTTATGTTCAGTTCTCATTTTGGTTTGGTTAATTATTTCCAGTGGTTGAAGCGAAGACAAGCACATTCGATAGGTGCCCAAGAGGGTATTCCTGTATCTGCTTTTGCGGTATGTTTTATCATTTCCAAGTTTCAAAATGCAAGAGTTGGTTAATAATTCATGGAAACTTCATCTTTTGATGTTGTGATACTACCATGTTTAGCATCATACAGGTGGTAATTCTAAGCAATATCTTGAATGGCATTGAAAGAAATTTCCTTCCTCTTTTCTCCCTTTGAAAAGTAAATGACAGTAAAAGGTTCTTTAATTTTGCAATTCTTGAATCCGCAGTAGTGTTGTGTTATATCTTGTTATTGTTCAAAATAACTGGTAATCTGGCATGTTATTGGAGCTATGGTGAGGCTATGATGCTTTAATCCCATTTTGTTTTTTCTTGTTTCGATTTTGGAACCATGTAGTAATTTCATTCTTATGAACATAACTTATCTGGCAATGATGAATCCGACAAGCTGTCCCTTTGAACATAACTGCTTACTAACATTTTAGATTCTTTGCAAATTTCCTATATCGTATGCTTAATTGAATGTGTTGCAGTTTAATGCTTCTAGATGCCAAGTGAATTTTGCTTTCTTCCACCGTGAGAGTTATGGTTGGTTGTTCTGTTAACTGTCTGTATATTTGTTCTAATGCACTCTGCATATTACGGAGACACAGGACCTGTTATGTGGCAATAAAAATTGTAAACTAAAAAGGTTGATCAACTTTTATCATGAATCTCATCATCTCATGCAAACTTAATATCCTTGACAATTTCTGTGGGATGACCTTCAAGCTATGAAGAAAATATGGTCTGCTGCCATGTTCTTTCTTGAGGTTTGAGGAATACCAATTTTCTAATGGTGTCTCATAATTTCAAAGATTATACTGGGTTCATGGAGATCCTTTTGCAATCTAAAAAAGGGTGTTTGGTTTGTTTTCATGTTTATATTTTTAGTTGATAACTTGATATGTTTTCATTATAACAACAACAATATCACCTTGTTTTGGTTCTGTTTTGAATATTTTCTAAAGGGAATGGTGAAATCAACAAACTGAAAATGAACTAAACCAAACACCCCCTAAATGTACATTTCTGTTTGATTCTCCAACATTTAGGACTAATGGATGGTATTGATAATGATTGGTATTTTATTTTAGGTTCTAGTTGATATGATCCGAGTGCCTGATTGGGCATTTGAAGCTGCAGGTCAAGAAACAAGGAGCATGGGCCAAGATGCTGCATATCATCCTGGACTTTACCTGACTCCAGCTCAGGTTATATTTCTAGATGTCCTGATGGCTTACATCATGTAAAGCAGCAATTAAGGCCATTATGTGCCAAGCAAAATGAACTTTATTGTGACATACAATAGTTAATGACTGTTGCTTGGTTTCTCTGATGAATTATTCATACCTTAGTGTTTTTAACAATGAGAGTTGGTTAGGATTATTTGGGTAATATATGTTTATAGATATCTCTTATTTAAATGTCCTTTTGCGTATATATATTTCTGGTGCTTATACTTCTGTATATTTATTATTTCACTGCTCATAGATAGGTTTCTTGTTTGAGTTGGATGCAGAGAGAAGCAGTTGAAGCTTTAATTCAGGAACTCCCAAAGTTCTGGTTAAATGCCGTTCCTACTAATTGCAGTGAATGTCTCATCTGCTTAGAAGAGTTCCATGTAGGGGATCAGGTATACTTTTTTTTTTTCCAGCCGATTACCCACAGGACCTTATTTGGCAATAGATAAAAAAAATATTAGTTTACATGCTACATATTCCATCAGGTACTTTGCTTTAAATATTTTTTTAGAACTCTCATCTTCAAGTTCTTTCTATCTTCATGAATTACGAGAGCCCTATACTTTTAACGGAGTTGAGATGCAATATTACCATAAACAGCAATTGAAATGTCTAACTTAATGTGGTGCAGGTCCGCGGTCTGCCCTGCGCTCACAATTTTCATGTTGAATGCATTGATGAATGGCTTGGGCTTAATGTGAAATGTCCTAGGTGCCGTTCCTCAGTATTTCCTAATCTTGATCTTAGTGCTCTTTCCAATGTTCGTTCCGAGTCTGAACAGTCTTCTGCCAGCATTGTGACAACAACCAGATATGTGGCAGACCAACCTTCTAGTCAGAGTTACCTGTTGAGATTACAGGGGCTTCTCCGCCCCGTATGTGCTGAAATTGCAGGACCAGTTGGTGAGACAGACAATGCTTTGGAAAATGCTGAAAATGGTGTTGGGCCTGTTGTGACTCGAAATATGTCAACTGGAGACCAAGCCACTTCTGCCGAACGCATGCCGGTTAGTCTTTCCTCTGCACAAAATTAGACTTCTCAACTTCTGTTATATTTTTATCCCATTCATGAGAAGTTGAAGGGTACATATCCATGTCACAACCATTGCCTGAAGATTTACCAAATGGTGTACATTCTAACAAGAAATTTTGTGTTTGTGGACTGATTCATAAAGAAATGGATCAGCTTCCTTTTTCTGAGGGATAATTGTAGAAATAAGATTCAAAGGCAGGAAATTCACCTTTTTAGTTAGCTAACATAGGTCAGAGCAGCAGATGTGCAATTGTGTGACGATTTAATAATCTGTTGACAGAATTGTATATTGAATATTTTTTTCGTACTTTTGCTTTTACTCCTTGGAGTAAGAATTCCTTTAACTGTTCTGTATTTTTTGGAAGACAGGGGATGTGGAAGCAAATTTCAGATTTGTTTTTCTCCATTTTGTTAATGGCGCATTAGATCTTTAGGATATGTTTTGGGAAACAGGATATAATAAGATATGATAAGATAAATAAAAAATATATAAGAATATGATAAATCTTTATCGTATAATAGGTTTGATATTCATCGTAATAGTAAATTAGATTATATGATCTTATTCTATTTAATGTTTGATATGAGCAGATAATAGTAAGAAAAGATATAGATTATGTTAAAATAAAAAATTATATATATATATATATATCAAAATTAGTATAATTAAAAAATCACTTTTTAAATTTGTTTTTCTTTTTAATAGAAATATAATGTAAATGTTAAAAAAATATGTATTATTAAAAATAAAAATTTTATCTTTATGTATAAATAGTATTAAAAAGTTGATATTAAAGTTATAATATTTTTTAAAATCTTATTTTTACAATTAAAATTAAAATTATTTGTTATAAATTATAATTAAAAATAAATTATAAAATTAAAATATTTTTATAAGTAAAATATTTTTACTAAATTTAAATATTAAAAATTCGATATTAACTAAATTTTAAAATAAAAATTTCTATTTTAATATTTTAAAAATTAATTTAGAATAATTTATTATAATATTCTATAATATAATAAAATGGGACTAGTTATAATGGTATACCTTGCCAAGATATTCTTGACGAGGCTTCTTATCTTACAAATTTATAATAATATTATTTGAGTAAGGTAATTAAGCACGAACAATGATTCGTTTTATGTCATAAATATATGAAATTAACTATAATTAGAGTTAAAATAGAAATTTTGACCAAAGAAAGTACAACACTAGCTTGAATTTTTGACAAAAGTTGAACTATTGTTGATATTTAAACATTGTATTTAAATAATGCAGCTCACGAACGTTTTATCTATTTAGTAAAATAAAGAAAAATATAAACAAACAATAATATACATTATAGTGAGTCATCGTCGTCGTGGTGTGTCAGCCTTCTTTTGTTTGAGTTGCATGTATGAGACGCATGCTGGGCTACTCTCTTAAGGCATCACATGTAAAATACGTTTTCTCATTACGTGTAAAACATTTTTTTTTTATGTTACATCAACGATAGAGTCTTGTCTCGTTAATATAGCGATTGTCGATCATGTGTTCTTGTTACTTATCCTCATGAGACTACATAATTGTTGTCCAATCCTATTGCTGCAATTATGTAGTCCCATGCATATGTCTACTGTGCCTCATTCTGGCAAGGTGTCACAAATTCTACTGCCCTTCCCAAGGACCACAACAAGAAGGTTTGGTTCTTCAAATGCACGAAATGTTGTTGGTACATAGATGACATAGACAAAAGAGTGAGATGTTCCTTTTCTTCCTATGTGAAAGAGATTTATCCCCAGGTAAGGTTAGTTTTTAATTTAATTTTTTGAGTTTATAATATTTGATTATTTATAATTTTAATGTTTAGGGTTACTAATATTTATAATTTTTTATAGATAAGATTAGGTGGGAGTGAATGTGACATGAAGTCGTCTAAAAGAAATCAATATTAACTTACGATAGATGGAATATATGGATATGTATTGATTCCTAACTCATGAGAACATATGTATTATGATATTTTTCATTGATGTTTATGTTATTGGACTTTACTTTTTGTAAGATTGATACTCACAATTAAGTATGATTAATTTTTCATGATAATATATGTTATCAAAGTTTATTATCATCTTGAATTATACAATAACTACTTAAAGCATAAACAAAATGTTAAAGGATAAAAACTATAAAAGAGAGAAATTTTTTGAATGTGTTGTGCGTTTAAAGCAGATCACACATGTAGTAATAAATAAATTCAATTTGGGTTCCTTTATGAGATTTGGTAAACATGTCAGCTAGTTGATTGTTGGAGTTGATAAAATCAGTTGTAATTTCATTGGCAAGAAATTTTTCTCGGATGAAGTGGAAGTCTATTTCTATGTTCTTGGTTCTTTCATTAAGGATTGCATTGGAGGCAATATGAGGTGTAACTTGGTTGTCACAAATCAACTTCATCTTACTGGTATCTCCGATTTTTAGTTGTTGAAGCAACTGTCAGAGCCAAGTTAGCTCGCTAGCTGTGCCGGCGATTACACGATATTTTGCTTCTGCATTGCTTCGAGCAACTATATTTTATTTCTTACTTTTCCACAAAATTAAGTTTTCTTCAAAGAGTACGCAATACCTTGATGTGGATCTTCTATCAGATGGTGAACCAACTCAATCAACATCAGAGTAGCTCACAATGCTAAAATCACCTTTATTTGTGTAAAGCAAACCTATACCAAGAAAGTTTTTAATGAATATGAGAATGTGGATTGCTACATCCCAATGGACATCACACAACATTAAGAAACTAACTTACCACACTTATTACAAAGGTAATGTTAGGTCTAGTGACTCTAAGATAAATAAGTCTGCTAACCAATCGTTGATATCTCTTCGGGTCTTTCAATGCCTCCTCCTGATCCAGGAGTAGTTTTATGTTGGGATCCATGGGTGTGTCACATGATTTGGAATTCCGCATGCCAGTTTCTTCTAAAATGTTAAGAGCATTTTTGTGTTGATTAAGAACAATACCCAAAGTAGATTACGTAAGTTCAATCCCTAAATTGAGAGGATCCAAATCCTTGGTTTGAAATTAGTGAGACAGATAGAATTTGAGTTGATTAATGTTATCATGATCACTATCGATGATAACAATATCATTTACATAGACCACCAAATAAAGACAAGTAGTAGAAGATGAGTGGAGAAAAAATAGAGTGATTTGCTTCACATTGAATTAGGCCAAACTCTTAATGCAACACTAGACCGGCTAAACCAAGCATGAGGAGATTTTTTTAGGTCGTAGATGGAGCGACGAAGTCTATATACATGATAAGGAGCATCACGAGCAACCAAACCTGGGGGTTGGGCCTTATAAACTTCTTCATGCACTTCACCATGTAAGAATGCAATTTTAATGTCAATCTAGTGTAAAAGCCACTAGTGGATAACAGTTAATGCTAGAAAGAGATGCACTGACATCATTTTTTCTACAGGGGAAAATGTGTCTACATAATCCAGACCAAAAATCTGAGTGTAGCCTTTAGTAACTAGATGTACCTTTAGTCGATCAATGGTACCATTAGGACCAATTTTAATCATATAGATCCATCTACAACCAATAATAGTCTTTTCTAAAGGTAAAGTAACAAGATCTCACGTATTGCTAGAGTACATAACAGTCATTTCATCAATCATTGTGTTACGCCACCCAGGATTGGATAAGGTCTCATCTAGAGTCTTAGGAACTGTGATGGAATCTAAGGAGGAAACAAATGCATAATATGAAGGTGATAAACAATGGTAAGGTTTAGAGTTTAGAGTTTTGAGAGGACCAAGTATCTTTGCATAAAACAAGTGAATCAAGGCCTTCCTCAGAAGCAACAAAGAGCTACCGATCTTAATTGTTCCTGCCCCTCAACTGAGGGTCAGTCACTCAGCTTAAAGGAAAATAAGATAGAAACTGAACTCGTGGCAGGAATTGAATAAGGCCTCTCATTCGGGCTCTTTTTCTAGGGAGGAGGGAGGCCGCTATTCCTGTGAGGGAATAGAATAAGGCCTTTCCTTTACTAGATACAAGCCCTTGGTTTACAAGGGCGATCTAGCTGCAGCTTACCAAGGAGGTAAGCGGAAGCCTGTAATAAAGGATTAGAACTTTTTAGGAGACAACGCTAGAGTAGGTTGTTGGAAAGGTGATGGGTTTAAAGGAGCTTGTATAACAAGTAAAGACTCAGGAGGTCGAGGACGAGGCTGATATGTGATCAAATGAGATGGTCTCATTGGAGGAATACTTATCTAGATAGGAGCAATGGAACTTTTTGGTGATGAAAAAATATTTAGGGTAGGCGAACAATCTGATGAGGAGAAGAAAAAGTGGGTCTCAAAGAAACTAACATTAGCTAAGATAAAATATTGTCTAAGGTTAGGAGAATAGCACCGATAGCCCTTTTGTGTACGAGAGTATCCAAGGAACAAACACTTTAGAGACTTGACCTTCAACTTGTCTTTGCCTGGAGTGAGATCATGTACAAAACAGATACAACCAAATATGCGAAGTGAAAAAGAGTATAGTTATTATTTTGGAAATAGCACAGCATATGAAACTTTCTTGTCCATAATTGTGGAGGGCATGTGGTTGATGAGATAATAGGCAGTGATGATAGTATCGCCCTAGAAAGATTGTGGAAGCTAGAAATGAAGAAGCATTGTCCAAACTGTGTCAACCAAGTGACAATTTTTGGGTTCGGCAACATCATTTTGTTGTGGTGTATGTGGACATGATGTTTGATGGATAATGTCGTGTGAGCGAAGAAAATGTTGAAATGTGGAAGATAGGTATTCATGAGCATTATCACTACGAAGAACTTTGATACAAACACCAAATTGATTTCAAATTTCTGAGTAAAAATTTTGCCAAACTGAAAATAACTTACACCTATTTCGTAATAGGAATAGTTAAGTACAACGAAAAAAATCATCTACGAAAGTGACAAAATATTTATAGCCTAAAGTGGACATGGCGAGACTAGGACCCCAAATATCATAATGGACTAACTCAAATGGAGACACAACTAGTTTATTTTCTCTAATAGAAAATGTGCTTTGAAAGTGTTTACCCAAATGGCAAGACACACACTTAAGTGTTGAAGCTTTGAGATGAGGAACCATAAGTGGTAGCTTTGGAAGACTTGGATGATCCAATCATTGATGAATGACTTCTGGTGACTCAAAGGTGAGGCAAGGTTTTGGAGAAGAAAGGTGATACAATCCTCCTTACTCATGACCAGTTCCAATCGTCTCTCTACTTCGTTGATCTTAAATCAAAACAGAATTTTTGACAAAGATAGCAAAATATGACCTTGTTTTAGTAAGTTTGCTAATGAAGATAAGTTGAATGGGCATCTAGGTACATATAGCACGAACTTCAAAGTAAGAGTGGGAAGTGGAGAAACATCCCTAATGTCGGAAACTTTAGTTTAGGAGTCGTTTGTTAAAGTGACATGAGGTAAATGATCCATGTGAGAGAATGTAGACAAAAGAGATTTATTACCATATAGATGATTTAAAACACCTGAGTCAAGGATCCAAGATCCAAGAGATAAGGATTGGGAGACAAATGCAATAAGATTATATGTGTGAGCAACAGAGGCAATTAAAGTGGAGGATTGCATAACTGTTTTTCATTGAACATATTCATTATATTGAGCATTAGAGAGAGTCACCTCATTAAAAGGAGCAGAATATATGACTGTAGCAAGATTGAAAAACTTATTATAAGCATAAGCTTTTTTACGACTATTGTCTTTAGTGTGATCACAATAGTTACAATAGGTGGTGCAACGTGGATGGGGCCGATTACAATTTTCACCACGACCTACTCGAGTAAAGTTGAAAGCAAGAACAAAGGAGTCAATGGTGACAGAGGAAGGTGGAACAGATGTCTGAGAAATACGCAAAAATTGTTCATTGACCATTTCATTAGACGGTATTGAAGGACTAGATATGATTTGATTTTGTATGGAATCAAGCTTGAGTGAGAGACTAGCCAAAGCAAGAGTTGTGAAGAATTTACTACGTTGCTTCGCATGGGTATCTACACTGTCAGTGAAAAGTAAGAGACTATCAAAGTTAGCAATGAAACTGTTAAACTTACCTAAATAATTCTCCATATCCAAGTTCTCTTTCTTCAAATGAACAAGACTATTGACAATCATGTATAGGCGATTAATATCATTAGAGTAGATCTTCTTGGTTTTGTATTATACATTGTAACATGTCCTATAAGCATGAAATGTAACTTGTAATTTGGGATCAATAAAATACCAAAGAACATTGCATAAAAAAACATAAATTTGTTTTTAACAATCTTGATCCTTTTGAGGAATATCTTTAAGTTTTTTAGTGAGATGATCAGAACATCCTCATCCTTGGAACTAAAGCTCAATTGCAGTAGCCCATGAGGTATAATTAGAAGAACCAAGTAGTTTTTCATAAAGAATGAGAGGGATGCTGGTGAAACTCATAATTGTAGCGGTTGAATCAGATGTGTAAACACCCATTTATGTCCGAGGCTCCCAATTATCAAAATTAATCAAGAAACAAAATATAAAAAATCAGAATTCAAGAAAAAGCAGAAAACAGACAAACGATTAAGCAAAAAGCAGAAAACAGACAAACGATTAAGCAAAAAGCAGAAAACAGACAAACAGCAAAAGCAGAAAACAGAATAAGCAGAAAACAGACAAAGGTTTTTTAGAATAAAATCAGAATTAAAAAAAAATAAAGAAGATTTAATAAAAAAACTACAATCTGAAAATTTAAGTCTTAAATCAAATTTTTTAAAAAATCTGAATAAAAAACAAAAATAAATAATAAAAAAACAGGATCAAAATAAATAAAGAAATCAAAAAATAAAAGAAAAGATTAACTAAAAATTATTAACTGAAATTCAATAAAAATCTAGAATCTGAAAAATAACAATAAAGGAAAAGATAGAACAAAAAAAATAACAGAAAAATAATAACAGAAAAATAATAACTGAAAAAACTGAAAAAACAAAACAGAAACAGAATAAAAAAAAAGGAAATATAAACAAAAGGCATCCCGGCGTTAGAGAAACCAATCGGATTAGCATCTCAAGCTTGGTTTCTTAGGCTCTGCAACAGATTCATAGGATTGCTGGGCTGGTTCAATCTTGAAGAGTAACACTCAATACTTCAAGGGAAGCTCTCCCTGACGCCAAGAATCTCCTCGCAAGCTCAATTCAAAGAAGTAGACAACGAAGCTCCTCGCAACGACACCAGGTAACATCAACGCCTTATCTCGTTGTGCATGAAAATTTTCCTAGCTTTAGAACTGCGTAATCCCCCTCATAGTAACATGAAGAGCCTGCTATAGGTTTAGAAATTATGCTTTGCCATTTTTCGACCCAGACCCTTAGGAAGAAGAGTTAAATCGTCGCTCTGTTTCCACCTCATCGATCTTGATTTCAACCTTGCCAAATGAGTAGGTAGAAGTTTTTCGATAAGTTCTGAGTGATGTGTGATTGAATGGTGCTTTCTGTGAGTATATAGTTATAATAGGTTGAAGGCAATCTTATTCTTGGATAGGGTGTATCAATCTGATTTTCATTGATCCAAATCATTACATGAATGATCAAGAATCTGTTTCAGTCCCCATCCGGAAGCATAACTTGATGCATTTAATTGTTGCATGCAACGTCAAAGATGAATAGGTGCGGATTGCGGCTGATCCTCAACTCCATGAACTATGGTGATTCAAACGTAGACACGCATAAGCGTTCTAGGAATTTTGCAATCATGTTATTCTTAGAAAATTTGTAGGGGTCTAGAATTGCAGGACCGTGATTTTAGAACTTATTTGGTTTGTGTTGGGAGAAAGTCACAGTGATTCCTTAAGATGCAGATATCTTAGGCTCGATGTGGATGGCAATCTTCGCTGGTATTCATAGGTGAAATCAGTCTGGCAATCTGTTAAGAACCAGTGCAAAGTCCTTGCAAAAAAATGTGATAATATTGGCATCTATGCCTTCGAAGACTCAATTTCCAGTTGAGTTTGCAGCATGGTGAACAGTTGTGCCCTCATGAATTTATTGAGATGGTGCCAATAATGACATAAAAATGAAATCCTATGAAATAGGAAGCGGATGACAACACAGGAGAATATGGGTGATGCATATGTTATAGTAAGTCCCCTATTCTGTATGCGTTTGGTTGAACAGAGCACCTCCACCCTCATACAAGCCCATGCCGCCAAGGGGTAGCTTTAAGTTCAAGTTGGGTCTTATAATGCCCAAAGGAGCAATCCAGCCCAGTGGTTAACACTTTGTCCTTCAAATTCCAGGATGCGCCTTCGAGTCCTGGCGGTTGCTCTTTCTCTCCCCTTTTATTATTCACCTCTTAGCCTCTCAAATGCCCAAATTGTCCCCAGATACCCAAAATACCCCTGATCATTCCCATCAATTCCCAATATACCCTCGTCTCAACAATTACAATAATACCCTTGGGAATTCATGCAATCTCCACTCTGTCCCCATTTTCCAGAAAATAAAAAATGCATAAAAAATTCCAGAATTAAAAAAAAAAATTAACAGAAAAATTCCAAAAAAATTCTAAAAATTTCCAGAATCCGTAAAAATTTCAAAGATTAATAAAAATTCTAAAATTAAGAAAATAGAAAAATCCAAATTAATAGAAATTTCCAAAAAATCAAAAATTAATTCCAAAAATTACAGAAAATTAGAAAATTTAGAAATTAAATAAAAATCCAGAAAATTAGAAAAATTAAATAAAATTCCAGAAAATAAATAAAATTTAGGAAATTAATAAAAAATCCAGAAATTAGGAAAATCAATAAAAAATCTAGAGAATTAGAAAAAATCAATAAAAATCCAGAAATTAGGAAAACCAAAAAAGAAATTACAGAAATTAGAAAAATTAAAAAATCCAGAAATCAAAGAAACCAATAAAAATTACAGAAATTAATAAAAACTCTAGAAAAACTACAAGAATAGAAAAATTAATAAAATTTCAGAAAAATCCATAAACAGTAATAAGCATTCTGTATTTCATAAAATACAGAAATTTAGTGTTTTGGGATTCTAAATCTCACGCAATGGGCTCTAAATGAGGAACTGGTGGTTTACCTGCTGTTCAACATTTAGTAGTTCGTATAGGTCCTTGTGCTGCCTTAGCCGCCTCGGGCCTTGTGCATGAGTGGGCCGAAGATCCCTTTCAAAAATAAGACTTTCTCAAAACAAGATCTTTAAAATTTTCTCAAGCATTTTCGAAGGTCAAGCCTTCATAAACCAAATAATCTTTCCTCAAGCACTTTTGAAAGTCAAGCTTTCAAAACGAAACTAGAACTACGTAAGCCTTGAGTTTCCCATTGCACCGGGGAATACGTAGGAGCAGGATCAAGTCCTGTCAGGCTAACCTCCATCAAATTGTTTTTCACTTTAAAGGGATCAAATATTTTCAAAATCACACACTCAGTTTAAGGGTACCGTTCTTCGGAACGGGCAAGTAGGGTGCCTAACACCTTCCCTACTTGTAACCGACTCCCGAACTTAGAAGCTCATTCTTGAGTCAGGTTTTTTCCAAATATTTTTCCCTTGAATAAATATTTGGTGGCGACTCCACATTCAAAACAATATTCACTTTTAAAAATTTTAGCGAGTTCGTCGTCTCGTCGGAATTACGGTTGCGACAGATGGCGACTCCACTGGGGAATTTAGAGAGTCAAGTCCATTCAATTAAGTGTGTCATAGTTGATCCCTTTCTTGTTTATTTGCACGATTTCTTTCTTGTATCTTTTGCACGACTTATTTATCTGTTTACTTATTTGTTGTCTGTTTGTTTATTCTCTGTATAACCCTAGGATAGACAAACCATAAATTGCTATATATATCTGTGCAATTTCCCCAATTGCAGGTATCCCAAATTTATGTGCCCTCATACATTGCATATGCATTTATCATGAGTGGGGCCCTACACCCGGGTCTGAGTGCTACCTAGGATAGAGGGATCTAGTGGTGTCACGCTGGGGCCTACGTCCTGTGTGGCTATCACGAAAATCCCAGCTAGAGTGCGTCCTATTCATAATGCCTCACAACTAGTGGCTACTTCTACTGTTGTGGCAAGCATTATGGACTGGAACTTGGCTCTAGTGACCTATACACCTTAGGATTAATAACCACTTTTGAGAGGTCCATACAAAAGGCCATAGATCCTTAGGACAGGTAACCCGCATAAGAAGCAAAGAGGGCACACACACCCCTTTCAAGATACAAGGGATTTGAAGGATACAATTGGGGAGATACAAAAAAGAAATCAAGACAAAAAATCAAGAAAACAAAATAGAAGGAGAAAATTCCTAGGAAAAATTAGAAAAAATATTTTGAAAATATTGAAAAGCAAAAAAAAAAAGACTTAAAAAGATATTTTAATAGAAAATTAGGAAATAATCTTTTGAAAATGCTGAAAATAAAAAAAAAATTCAATAGGAGAGAAAATGAAATTTCGAAAACCTAAAGAATGCTTTCTAAAAAGATTCTAGCAAAACTAAAAAGTTTTTTGTTCTAAATAAAACTAAAGGTTGTTCTAGCAAAATAAAAAATACCAAAACTCCAAAAAAATAAATTTGTAAATAAAGCAACTCTGACTTATTTTCGAATAGTCAACCTTCAAGTATCTAAAACTTATTCATGCATAACATTCATTCATTAATTCAATCATGAATTTATCATCAAAAAGATGAATAGATAAAACAACTCTAATTTATTTTCAAATGGTCAAGCTTCAAAAATCATAAAATTATTTGCATAAAGCATTGATTCATTCATTCATTCATAGAATTTCAAAAAATCATTCCACATATTCATACTCATTGTGCATCAACATTTTTTATCATTCAGGATTTTTGCATTCACACTTTTTTTAAAAAAAAAAAAAAAAATTTTAATTTTCAAACTTTAACAGAAAAATTGGAAAAACACAACTTCCTCGACATCCTTATAGGACTTGTGCACAATCAAAAGTCATGGATGAGCTGGAGAGACAAAATGAGGAACTGAGAAATGAGGTCAAATCACTGAAAGAGCAGGTGGCCAAGCTAATAGAGGCCATCCAGCAGTCAAAACAAAAGGAGGCGATGAAATCCTTGACGAGAGAACCAACTGACTCGTCATATCCTCTGCCATCAACTATGCCTCCGCCAACCGAAGGAGTTCATCATGGGTTTCCTCATGGGCATGCACCCTCATATAACCAAACACAAACCCAAACACAAGCCCAAACACATAACCTACCACTAAACACCACCTCACAAGCCTACCAAGCAGCCGTTGGGGGAACGCACCCTATGTTCACCCAAGGGCCTCATCCTGTGCACACACCATTTCTCCAACCTTACCCTATGCCTGAGGAATACCCAAGCCATCTTTCAACTGAGGATACAGAAAAATGGAAGGGTCTAGAGGACAGGATCCGGGCAATTGAGGGATATGCTTATGAAGCCAAAGAGGCATCTGATTTGTGCTTAGTACCAGATGTGGTCATCCCTCACAAATTCAAGGTTCCTGAATTCGAGAAGTATCAAGGAACTAGCTGCCCGAAGAGCCACCTGGCCATGTACTGCAGGAAGATGTCTCCTTGCATGCACGACGACAAGTTGCTTGTCCATTTCTTTCAAGACAGCTTAACTGGGGCTGCTGCCAATTGGTATACACAGCTAGAGCGGACCCACATCCATTCATGGAGGGATCTGGCTGAGGCCTTCCTCAAACAATATCAGTACAACCTAGAAATGGCTCCTGACCGAACCCAACTCCAAAATATGGTAAAAAATGAGGATGAAACTTTCAAACAGTATGCCCAACGCTGGCGAGAGTTGGCCGCTCAAGTACAGCCTCCCTTATCCGAAAGGGAACTGGTCAACATGTTCATGGACACACTCCAAGATCCTTTCTACGACAAGATGGTCGGCAGTATAATTTCCAGCTTCTCCGAGGTCGTCATCATTGGAGAAAGGATCGAAAGTGGCATGCGTCGGGGAAAGATCGCACAAAAGCCCACAGGGACAGTCAATGCTTCCAATTGGTCTGGGAAGAAAAAGACAGGAGAGATCTGCAATGTGGCTTCTAATCAAGGCCAATACATTCCTCAAATAGCACAGTATGGTCCAACTGGCTTCCGACCACCCACACCATACACGGTCCAAATACAAGCCATGAGCTCAAATTCTAGCCGAAACCAAAAGAAGGATAAGGATCCTGTCCAATTTGATCCCATCCCAATGACCTACACTGAACTACTACCTCAGCTAATTGAGAACTCTCTAGTGGTTCCATACCCGCTAAAACCACAAGAACCACCATACCCTAAATGGTACGATGCAAATGCCATATGTAACTACCATGCGGGGTACATCGGTCATTCTACCGAAAACTGCCAGGTTCTGAAGCATAAGGTGCAAGGCCTGATTGATGCTAAACGGCTAGACTTCGGGAAAATCACTCCTAATCCAAGTGCTGAATCATAAGAGCTCATCCGCTGGCTAAGAAATGAGAACAGCACGACCAGTTGCTTTGTGCAAGTCAAACTATTAAGGATATTCATCCAAAATTGTCGTACTTTTTAAAATCAATCTTTGTAAATAAATGTCAATCAATAAATACAAAATTACGTTTTTCATATCACTTGAGCACGTGCTTTACATTTTAGCTTTACTTCTAAAAACTTACCATTCTTTTATCTCTTCAACCCACTTCTTATCCCTACACCAAAACAATAAATACCAATTGGTGAGAATGCCAGTGCTGTAATGAGTAATCTTGAAAGTCGGATTAATCAAGCTCAAAGAAAAAAGCCCAATGAGGAAGCAGAATAACAACCAGGGATTCTAGATCCCTGTTCAAAGTGTCTTGTCAAATAAAACATCCCGCTGGAATCAAGTCTAAATCTAGGCAAAATCTAGGGATGCAAGAAAGGATCCGCTGAATTAGAAACCAAGATGACCCTGGCAAGGTCGAGGTCAAAACATGAAATTCAAGAAGAAGAGAAACCTGCTGGATTAAAAGCTAAAAGAATCCAGGCAAAAGTAAGGTTAAAATTCAAAATAATGAATCAACAAAAAAGGTCTTGCTGGGTTCCAAAGGCAATTCAGGCAAAAATCAGGATCAAACAGAAGGCCCGCTAGGTCGAAAACCCGTAAGGGTGACCTAGGCAAAAGTTAGGGCGCAATCAAACAGAAGGCCCGCTAGGTCGACAATCCTCAAAGGGTGACCTAGGCAAAAGTTAGGGCACGATCAAACAAAAGCCCGCTAGGTCAACCATCAAAAAGACCTAGGCAAAAGTTAGGGCACAATCAAGCAGAAAGCCCGCTAGGTCAACCCTCAAAGGGTGACCTAGGCAAAAGTTAGGGCACGATCAAACAAAAGCCCGCTAGGTCAACCATCAAAAAGACCTAGGCAAAAGTTAGGGCACGATCAAACAAAAGCCCGCTAGGTCAACCATCAAAAAGACCTAGGCAAAATTAGGGCACAATCAAGCAGAAAGCCCGCTAGGTCAACCCTCAAAGGGTGACCTAGGCAAAAGTTAGGGCACGATCAAACAAAAGCCCGCTAGGTTGAAAACCCGTAAGGGCGGCCTAGGCAAAAGTCAGGGTAAAACAAAAGACCTGCTGGGTTAAAAACTCAAAAGAATAACCCAGGCAAAAAAGGTCAATACAGGAATCCCAAGATAACATGACACTTCTGCACCGCACATCTTCTTAAAACTGGGGCAAAACTTTTCCATTTCTCAAGTTTGGCTAATTTGACAATCAAGATTATGAAAAATAGCACTGACATTCTTCATCGAAAGGTGCCATTTGGGCAATTAAACCTACACCTTTTGTCATTTTTTCTTTCAAACACTACCTCAAACATCCTTTGCAAACTTTCTCTATACTTTTCATTAACCATCCATAAACCACTTTGCACTCCTCAAAATGCACGTGCCACAAGGAAATGTGAAAAATGTAAAAAATTAAAAAAGGATTAATTTTGAAAAGTGATGACAAGTCGGATGAATCCTCGACCGTTGCAACATGATAGGATTGTTTCCCAAAGATTCATCTTCGTACCAACCATGATGCCACCAAAAGGAGTGCGTCTTGCTCAATAATATTGACCACCGTTGGATCTCGAAGATCTTGGAAAAGAAAGTTCCAAAGTTGATCAGAAGCCAAGAGATTGACCAAAACACCGAACTTAAGTCAATCTAGCTCGTCTTGATTTTTGATTCCTGTCACACCAGCTATAAGGTTGTCGAGAAAGGATGTGTCATAAAAATAAAAAAAATCAAGAGTAACAAAAGTTTTACACTATTTCATGGTTTGCATTCGTCCCATGACATTTGTTTCATCCAGTAATTATTTGAAGCATAAAATAAGAACCCTGCATCATTTCTGCATTTATTCAAGCATCATTGACATCATATTCTTCTCACTCATTCAAACAACGCATAAGCATTTTTTTATTCAAGCATTGCACGACCCACTTTTCAAAATTAATTAAGATCCAGGTAAAATTGCCCGAATTAGTCATAATTAAAACTGAATCAAGCTTAAACTGGGGCAAAAGCTGGCCCAACAAAATTCAATTTGAGGTCACCCTCAAATTCTGGATCAAGTCCAAACAGGGGCAAACGCTTGCCCCCAAAAAATTAATTTGAGGTCACCCTCAAAATCTGGATCAAGTCCAAACAGGGGCAAACGCTTGCCCCCAAAAAATTAATTTGAGGTCACCCTCAAAATCTGGATCGAGTCCAAACAAGGGCAAATGCTTGCCCCCAAAAAAATTTTAATTTAAGGTCACCCTCAAATTCTGGATCAAGTCAAAACTGGGGCAAACGCTTGCCCACACAAATCAATTTGAGGTCATCCTCAAAATCAAGTTCAAACTGGGGCAAACATTTGCCCAAGAAAGATTTAAATTCAAGTTCAACCTAAGGCAAACGTCTGCCCAAGAAAATTCAAGCTGAGGCAATCCTCAATTCCTCAACTCCAATAGGGCAAAGTTGCCCAGAAAAATTCAAGTCAAGCTCATCCTCAATCTTATCGAGGCCTAAACTGGGGCAAAATATTCGCCCAAACTTCATTCAAATCAAGGCATTCCTCAATTGTCAGGAATATTTTAAACTGGGGCAAGATATGGTTCCCCAAGTTTTCTCAAAGAATAATCATCAAGTGCCAAAAAAAAAAAAAAAAAAAAAAAAAAAAAAAAACCTTCAAGCGCAAGGTAGAATGCATCATTCTTGCTCAGTGGCCTATGTTGTCAGGCCATAGCCTTACATCCATACATTTCTGCTCACTGGCCTATGTTGTCAGGCCATAGCATTGCATCCTTCATTTCTGCTCACTGGCCTATGTTGTCAGGTCATAACATTGCATCTTTGCATTCTTGCTCACTGGCCTATATTGTCAGGCTAAAGCATTGCATCCTTCATTTCTGCTCACTGGCCTATATTGTCAGGCCATAGCATTGCATCCATACATTCTTGCTCACTGGCCTATGTTGTCAGGCCATAGCATCACATCTGCATCCTTGCTCACTGGCCTATGTTGTCAGGCCATAGCATCACATTTACTTTCCTGCTCACTGGCCTATGTTGTCAGGCTAAAGCATCGCACCTTTACTTTCCTGCTCACTGGCCTATGTTGTCAGGCTAAAGCATCGCACCTTTACTTTCCTGCTCACTGGCCTATGTTGTCAGGCTAAAGCATCGCATCTTAGATTTACTGCTTTTCAGGCCTATGTTGTCAGGCCGCCCTAGCTTAGATTTACTGCTTTCAGGCCTATGTTGTCAGGCCGCCCTAGATTAGATTTACTGCTTTTTAGGCCTATGTTGTCAGGCCTCGTCAAGTTTACTTTTCTGCACCTTGGCCTATGTTGTCAGGCCTCATCAAATTTACTCTTCTGCACCTTGGCCTATGTTGTCAGGCCTCATCAAGTTTACTTCTCTGCACCTTGGCCTATGTTGTCAGGCTTCATCAAGTTTATTTCTCTGCACCTTGGCCTATGTTGTCAGGCCTCATCAAGTTTATTTTTCTGCACCTTGGCCTATGTTGTCAGGCCTCATCAAGTTTACTCTTCTGCACCTTGGCCTATGTTGTCAGGCCTCATCAAGTTTATTTTTCCACACCTTGGCCTATGTTGTCAGGCCTCATCAAGTTTACTCTTCTGCACCTTGGCCTATGTTGTCAGGCCTCATCAAGTTTACTTCTCTGCACCTTGGCCTATGTTGTCAGGCCTCATCAAGTTTATTTCTCTGCACCTTGGCCTATGTTGTCAGGCCTCATCAAGTTTATTTTTCTGCACCTTGGCCTATGTTGTCAGGCCTCCTCAAGTTTACTTTTCTGCACTTTGGCCTATGTTGTCAGGCCTCCTCAAGTTTACTTTTCTGCATCATGGCCTATGTTGTCAGGCCATCATCAAGTTTTAATTTCCGCATCATGGCCTATGTTGTCAGGCCGCCATCAAGTTTTAATTTCTGCCTCATGGCCTATGTTGTCAGGCCTCCTCAAGTTTACTTTTCCACATCATGGCCTATGTTGTCAGGCCTCTTCAAGTTTATTTTTCTGCATCATGGCCTATGTTGTCAGGCCACCATCAAGTTTTAAATTTCTGCTTTCAGGCCTATGTTGTTAGGCCGCCATAGCTTAGATTTACTGCTTTCAGGCCTATATTGTCAGGCCACCTTAGTTTAGATTTACTGCTTTCAGGCCTATGTTGTCAGGCCGCCTTAGTATAGATTTACCGCTTTCAGGCCTATGTTGTCAGGCCGCCATAGCTTAGATTTACTGCTTTCAGGCCTATGTTGTCAGGCCGCCATAGCTTAGATTTACCGCTTTCAGGCCTATGTTGTCAGGCCTCATCAAATTTTGTTTCTGCATTTATCCTGGCAACAGCAGGATTTCATTTGCATTTTCCCGGCAACAGCGGGACCTCATTTGCATTCTCCTGTCAACAACAGGACTTCAAGCATGTTTATTTTTGTCCACCTGTCAAGCAGGTTTGCATTTATCCTGGCAACAGCAGGATTTCATTTGCATTTTCCCGGCAACAGCGGGACCCCACTTGCATTCTCCTGTCAACAACAGGACTTCAAGCACGTTTATTTTTTTCTGTCCACCTGTCAAACAGGTCTGCATTTATCCTGGCAACAGCAGGATTTCATTTGCATTTTCCCGGCAACAGCGGGACCTCATTTGCATTTATCCTGGCAACAGCAGGATTTCATTTGCATTTTCCTGGCAACAGCAGGATTTCATTTGCACTTTTCCGTCAACAACGAGACTCCTATCAAGTTTAAACTTCTGCATTATGGCCTATGTTGTCAGGCCACCATCAAGTTTACATTTCTGCATCATGGCCTATAGTGTCAGGCCACCATCAAATCTACATTTCTGCATCATGGCCTAGGTTGTCAGGCCTCATCAAGTTTAGTTTTCTGCACTCCGGCCTATAGTGTCAGACCACCTTGTACATAGCTTAGATTTTAGTTCTTGCATGCTTCCCTGCCTCAAACAGGCCCGTTTTACCCCACTGAGCTCGTCCTAACGGATCTTTCTCTTCTACTTTGCCTGTTTTAATAGGCCAATTTCATTTCATTTTTGCTTGTCCTAAACAAGCAATCCCATTACATTCCACACATGTTCTAATAAGCCTTCACTCATTTCAGCCTACTTAGGCTATGTCATCCAGCTTTGCATATTCAAACCCTATCGGCACACGAAGTCGGTAAGGTCATTCAATCGCTGCTTGGACTTCTTCAAAAAAAAAAAAAAAAACCACCTCGGACATTAGGTGTTCACGTCTTTACTCATTTCCTACCTCGATAATTCAGAGAATTATTTCTCACATTATCTAATAGGAAAATGAGTAAAGAGGGGCAAACTGTAAACACCCATTTATGTCCGAGGCTCCCAATTATCAAAATTAATCAAGAAACAAAATATAAAAAATCAGAATTCAAGAAAAAGCAGAAAACAGACAAACGATTAAGCAAAAAGCAGAAAACAGACAAACGATTAAGCAAAAAGCAGAAAACAGACAAACAGCAAAAGCAGAAAACAGAATAAGCAGAAAACAGACAAAGGTTTTTTAGAATAAAATCAGAATTAAAAAAAAATAAAGAAGATTTAATAAAAAAACTACAATCTGAAAATTTAAGTCTTAAATCAAATTTTTTAAAAAATCTGAATAAAAAACAAAAATAAATAATAAAAAAACAGGATCAAAATAAATAAAGAAATCAAAAAATAAAAGAAAAGATTAACTAAAAATTATTAACTGAAATTCAATAAAAATCTAGAATCTGAAAAATAACAATAAAGGAAAAGATAGAACAAAAAAAATAACAGAAAAATAATAACAGAAAAATAATAACTGAAAAAACTGAAAAAACAAAACAGAAACAGAATAAAAAAAAAGGAAATATAAACAAAAGGCATCCCGGCGTTAGAGAAACCAATCGGATTAGCATCTCAAGCTTGGTTTCTTAGGCTCTGCAACAGATTCATAGGATTGCTGGGCTGGTTCAATCTTGAAGAGTAACACTCAATACTTCAAGGGAAGCTCTCCCTGACGCCAAGAATCTCCTCGCAAGCTCAATTCAAAGAAGTAGACAACGAAGCTCCTCGCAACGACACCAGGTAACATCAACGCCTTATCTCGTTGTGCATGAAAATTTTCCTAGCTTTAGAACTGCGTAATCCCCCTCATAGTAACATGAAGAGCCTGCTATAGGTTTAGAAATTATGCTTTGCCATTTTTCGACCCAGACCCTTAGGAAGAAGAGTTAAATCGTCGCTCTGTTTCCACCTCATCGATCTTGATTTCAACCTTGCCAAATGAGTAGGTAGAAGTTTTTCGATAAGTTCTGAGTGATGTGTGATTGAATGGTGCTTTCTGTGAGTATATAGTTATAATAGGTTGAAGGCAATCTTATTCTTGGATAGGGTGTATCAATCTGATTTTCATTGATCCAAATCATTACATGAATGATCAAGAATCTGTTTCAGTCCCCATCCGGAAGCATAACTTGATGCATTTAATTGTTGCATGCAACGTCAAAGATGAATAGGTGCGGATTGCGGCTGATCCTCAACTCCATGAACTATGGTGATTCAAACGTAGACACGCATAAGCGTTCTAGGAATTTTGCAATCATGTTATTCTTAGAAAATTTGTAGGGGTCTAGAATTGCAGGACCGTGATTTTAGAACTTATTTGGTTTGTGTTGGGAGAAAGTCACAGTGATTCCTTAAGATGCAGATATCTTAGGCTCGATGTGGATGGCAATCTTCGCTGGTATTCATAGGTGAAATCAGTCTGGCAATCTGTTAAGAACCAGTGCAAAGTCCTTGCAAAAAAATGTGATAATATTGGCATCTATGCCTTCGAAGACTCAATTTCCAGTTGAGTTTGCAGCATGGTGAACAGTTGTGCCCTCATGAATTTATTGAGATGGTGCCAATAATGACATAAAAATGAAATCCTATGAAATAGGAAGCGGATGACAACACAGGAGAATATGGGTGATGCATATGTTATAGTAAGTCCCCTATTCTGTATGCGTTTGGTTGAACAGAGCACCTCCACCCTCATACAAGCCCATGCCGCCAAGGGGTAGCTTTAAGTTCAAGTTGGGTCTTATAATGCCCAAAGGAGCAATCCAGCCCAGTGGTTAACACTTTGTCCTTCAAATTCCAGGATGCGCCTTCGAGTCCTGGCGGTTGCTCTTTCTCTCCCCTTTTATTATTCACCTCTTAGCCTCTCAAATGCCCAAATTGTCCCCAGATACCCAAAATACCCCTGATCATTCCCATCAATTCCCAATATACCCTCGTCTCAACAATTACAATAATACCCTTGGGAATTCATGCAATCTCCACTCTTTGTCCCATTTTCCAGAAAATAAAAAATGCATAAAAAATTCCAGAATTAAAAAAAAAAAAAATTAACAGAAAAATTCCAAAAAAATTCTAAAAATTTCCAGAATCCGTAAAAATTTCAAAGATTAATAAAAATTCTAAAATTAAGAAAATAGAAAAATCCAAATTAATAGAAATTTCCAAAAAATCAAAAATTAATTCCAAAAATTACAGAAAATTAGAAAATTTAGAAATTAAATAAAAATCCAGAAAATTAGAAAAATTAAATAAAAATCCAGAAAATTAGAAAAATTAAATAAAATTCCAGAAAATAAATAAAATTTAGGAAATTAATAAAAAATCCAGAAATTAGGAAAATCAATAAAAAATCTAGAGAATTAGAAAAAATCAATAAAAATCCAGAAATTAGGAAAACCAAAAAAGAAATTACAGAAATTAGAAAAATTAAAAAATCCAGAAATCAAAGAAACCAATAAAAATTACAGAAATTAATAAAAACTCTAGAAAAAACTACAAGAATAGAAAAATTAATAAAATTTCGAAAAATCCATAAACAAGTAATAAGCATTAACTTATTTCATAAAATACGTAAATTTAGTGTTTTGGGATTCTAAATTCACGCAATGGGCTCTAAATGAGGAACTGGTGGTTTACCCGCTGTTCAACATTTAGTAGTTAAAAGATAGGTCCGTGCTGCCTTAGCCGCCTCGGGCCTTGTGCATGAGTGGGCCGAAGATCCCTTTCAAAAATAAGACTTTCTCAAAACAAGATCTTTAAAATTTTCTCAAGCATTTTCGAAGGTCAAGCCTTCATAAACCAAATAATCTTTCCTCAAGCACTTTTGAAAGTCAAGCTTTCAAAACGAAACTAGAACTACGTAAGCCTTGAGTTTCCCATTGCACCGGGGAATACGTAGGAGCAGGATCAAGTCCTGTCAGCAGGCTAACCTCCATCAAATTGTTTTTCACTTTAAAGGGATCAAATATTTTCAAAATCACACACTCAGTTTAAGGGTACCGTTCTTCGGAACGGGCAAGTAGGGTGCCTAACACCTTCCCTACTTGTAACCGACTCCCGAACTTAGAAGCTCATTCTTGAGTCAGGTTTTTTCCAAATATTTTTCCCTTGAATAAATATTTGGTGGCGACTCCACATTCAAAACAATATTCACTTTTAAAAATTTTAGCGAGTTCGTCGTCTCGTCGGAATTACGGTTGCGACAGTGGAAAGACATAAATCTCCTTCGTATCATGGTCTTTATTTTATCTCAAATGTTGATAAGATGCTCTCTAAGTTCTCTTCTATCCTTTTGTATTTGCCATTAAATTAAGGCATATTCTGTAAACTCAAAGGCAAACCTTTACTTTATTTTTATCATTATAGTTGTTGTAAGAGAAATCTTGTTCAAACTTTATATTTTATTCAAGGTAAACTTTAGGATTATTCTTTACATGAAAGGAAGGTACCTTGAATTTCACAATTCAAAGTTCATCTTTTTTTATATGATCTCTTCCACCTTTTTCATGTCTCATTCTTTCTCTCCCTTTTTATGGGAATCATAGAAGTTATTATTTCCATGAGACAAATCTTCATGATTAGAGTCCCTTTTATGGTCGGATGTTATCCTATGGTTGGAAGTCATACATTTTTCCACATTTTATCTTTGTAGCATTCTCTTCAAATGTTAAGTTAAGACTTGCATTTGTAATCTCATATCCTCCAATCTTGGAGAAAAAAGGAGTGTCCTCCCCATATGTACCACATTCTTTGGACATGACTACAAGAAAAGTAATAAGTTAACAAAAACAATAAAGGTCTCACAACTTTACTCATATGTTTACACTTTTAAGTTTTAATTCACTTATTTTTTGCTCTCAAATTAGGATTTTATGTAATGTTTATTTTTACCTTTTACCACTCAAGTTCTTAAATTGAATCAAAGCTAATTTAGAAAAATTCATACATACTTGTAAACAAAATTACACACAAAATTTATTATTAAAAATCCTAAATAAAAGGAAACATTCTAAACAAAACCGGGGAACCAAAAAGATAAATAATAAAAGTTAAAAAAAATTACACATACTCAAATAATAGAATGTCAAACGATACAATTAAGAAAAAATAATTTTTTAAAAAATTTTGTGATAGAATTAAATGAAAAATTCACACGAGTTAACCATTTGCTATAAAATAGAACATAGATTATTTGTTATGATTCTTTTTGCTTTTCAATTTTTTATTTTTTTCCTAAAATATGCCACAATAAAGATGAATATAAAAAAAATGTAGTAAAATAACAAAGATAAGTTTACTTCCAAACTTTAGAATCCAAGCTTTGATTATCACTCTATTCTAAGAAAATTCAAGCAAACAATATTTTCAAGGCTTAATATTTCTATTAATATTACCAATTAGTTCAAGGATGATGGGTAGTGGATAAAATAAGCTTTGTACTAAGTTTGTTCCATAAAGTCCTTCGAAATGGGTTATTGAACTTTGTATCATGATCTAAAATAATATTTCTTAACTTTTCATAAAGTCTCACTAACTTCTTAAAGAACAAGTCAACTATATGACAAGCATCGCCAACTTTCTTCCAAGGTATAAATGCACTATCTTTGAGAACCTGTCAACTACCACAAAAATGGAATCCTTCCTATTCTTAGTTTGTGGTAGTCCTAAGATAAAGTACATAGCTAAATCAATCCAAGGATGATTAAGAATAGGTAAATAAGTATAAATTCCATAAGGCATTATCTTAGATTTTACCTTTTTACATACGATGCATCTTTCACAAAATTTATGCATATTATGCTTTATACGAGGCTAATAAAAATGATCATGCAACATATCTAAAATTTTATGAATTCCAAAATATCTCATTAAACCCTCTTTATGAACTTCTTTAATAAGTAATTCTCTTAAAGAACTATTAGGTACACATAATCTAATATTTTTAAATAAAGAATCATTATGCCTATAGAATTTGTTTTGAACCATTTTAGTACAAGAAGTATATATGTGAGAATTTATTATCGTGGATATAGATATTTTTTATTATATTTAAAACCAAGCAATTTAGTTTCAAGAGTGGAAAACAATGTATACCTTCTAAGAAGGACATTCACCATCACATTTACCTTTCTTTTTTATGCTAGACAATATATGAAAACTGTTCAAGGAACTAAAACTATTTGAGATTTCCTTATCCTTTCAAATATTTCAAGGATTTATGAACATTGTGAATGATAAATTATTTGGACAAAAGATAATGTTGCCATGTTTATAATGCTTTAACAAGTGCATAAAATTCTTTATTATAAGTTGGATAATTAAAAATAGCCTCATTTAATTTTTACTAAACTATGCAATGGGATAATTCTCTTGAAGTAAAACAACCTTAATACTCATATTAGATGCATCACGTTTGATTTCAAATGATTTGAAAAAATTAGTTAATGCAAGAATGAGTGCATGTTTGAGTTTGTCTTTTAGTTCTTGAAATACATTTTCTTAATTTTTTCCCATTTAAAAACTATATATATATATATATATATATATATATATATATATATATATATATATATATATATATATTTACAATTTCATTTAAGGGTGTTTCTAATGTGATAAAATATTTTACAAATTTTTTTATAAAATCTTGTCAATCCATGAAAATTTCTAACATCACTCACAGAATTAGAAGTTGGCCAATCTCTAATATCCTTAACATTTTCTTCATCAACTTGTATGCCTTTTGAATTGATCATAAAAACAAGAAAATTTACATGATCAGTGAAAAAAGTACATTTATCTAAGTTAGCATATAATTTTTATTTCTTAAGGACATATAAGACAGATTTGAAATGTTTAATATACTCTTCAAAACTCTTGAAATAAATTAAAACATCATCAAAGTATACAAGTACAAATTTTCCAAAAAATTCATGCAATACATGGTTCATAAGCCTCATAAATATGCTAGGTGTATTAGTTAAACTAAATGAAATTACTAACCATTCATACAATCCATATTTTATTTTGAAGGAAGTTTTCCATCTATCCCCTTCCCTTATCCTAATTTGATGGTACCCACTTTTCAAATCAATCTTAGAGAAGAAACAAACATCATGTGATTCATCAAGTAAATTATCAAGTCTAGGGATAAGGTGTCTATACTTAAGTGTAATGTTGTTGATGATCCTACAATTTGTGCACATCCTTCATGATCCATCCTTTTAGATACCAAAATTATTGGTACAATATAAAAATTTAAACTCTCTCTAACCCATCCTTTTTCTAACAACTTCTCCACTTATTTTTGAATCTTCTTTATCTCTTGAGGGTTGCTCCTGTTGCAGGTCTATTGGGTAGAGAAGCACCAAGAGTACGATCCATTTGGTATTTTATTTCCCTCATTGGTGGCAAACCATGAGACACTTCTTTGAGAAAAACATCATTGAATTTATACAAAATAGTAGTAACATCAATAGACAAAAATTTAGTGTTAGAGTTCAAGTAAAAATTCTTATATAAAAGAAGGAATAAATGTTGACTACACAAATAAGTCATCTTCACCTTACTTTTATTAGCAAATAGATTCTCCACTTTTCTCTCTCCCTTTTTCTCATCCTTTTTTTTCTTTCCTCCCTTTCTTTTGAATTTTTCCCTCAAAATCAAGGACTTTTTTTTTCACTCTTTTTCTTTCCTTTTAAACTTTCAATCCTATTGCTCTCTTTTTATTTTCATTTTCATTTAACCCTCACAAACTTTTCTAAGGAATAATGATACATATGTTACTTTGTGAGAATTATAGATAAAAGAGAATTTGTTGGAAAACTCATCATGTTGAACTCACTTATCAAATTATCAAGGTCTTCCAAGAAAGATGTGGCTCATCTACACGAAAACAACATCACAAAGGACTTGATCTTCATACTTTTCAATGGAGAAATTAACCATCACTTATTGAATCACCACCAAGTCACCATTATCGCTTAGCCATTATAGTTTATATGGTCGTTGATGTGATGTAGTTTTTAGGTTCAATTTGGTGACTAATCTAATACTTTCCACATTAGTGTAATTTCCTCTATCAATAATCATAGAGTATACCTTTCCTTGGACAAGGCAACAAATATGGAAGATATTTTCTTGTTGGTTCTCCTCACGCTCCTTATGTTGACTTCCTAATAGCCTTTTCACAACTAATAAATCTACATCTTGCAAATAGGTTATACGATCGTTTTCCCTCTTCACTTGGATAAGATGAGGAAAATTTGGAATCTTTGCTAGTAATACTCTGATTATCTCTCATCACCATAGCTTTCCTATTTAGGCATTGGAATGCAATATATCCCATTCCCAAACACTTGAAACATTTTATATCCTTACTTTTAGAAGATTTAGTGGTAGTAGGAATAAAATTCTTAGTATTTACTACTTCTAGAGGGTTAGAAAAGGAATCTTCCTTCTTTTGTTTATCCTTCCAACTTGAAAATTAGTTAGAAGCAAAAAGTTTCTTTATAGAACCATTCCTCTTCAATTATTTTTCACCTTTATGGCTTAATGAACTAAGTATTCAAGTTCCATATAACATTGCATCTCTACAACATCTTTAATGTCTCAGTTTAGGCCATGAAGAGACTAAGGTATGACTGCCTCCCTATCCTCCACAATGTTGGCTTGAATCAAACCTCTTTTGGGAGAGTTACATGAGTATTTATAATCAAACTAAAATTCTAAATGTTTAGTAGCCATTAGGGTCCAACCCATTAACATAATAAATAAAAGTACACATATCCTTAAAAGGCTTAATAACCATTACAACCAAGTTCATTAACTGATAAACTAAACCTATATTATTAATTATTAGAGTAAACATAACAATCTAACCCAAAATATAAATGAAATAAGGATTGAGATAAAATAAGTCAAACTTGATTCTCTTATTCTAAATCTTCATTTTGAATATAATGGATTTGTCTTGTATTCTTTTCTTTCATATCTTGGGTTGCCTTAAACATAGTTATGACTATCTGATTTAAGAATTATTTGACTTTTTTTTTTTACTTTTAACCTCATTATAGGACCTCTAAGATCGGATACCATATTATAAATTAAGTCTAGTCTAACTTAATCCTAAAATTATAGCTCATACGATGATGTTTATCCTTACTTTATATATCATGGTTGGCCTTACATCTAGACCATGTGAGACTTCTAATACAAACTCTCATGTCTAGAACTGGATATTTGGAGCATTAAGTTTGCAGGATTACATATGTGGATAACTCATTAACGAATCTAGAATATATTTTGATACTAGAAACTAATCAAGAAAGAAAGAAAATACAAGATAGAAGGGAAGTGACCAAGTGACCAAGGGGGAGAGATAAATGAAAAAAGTAAATAGAAAAGGAAGAGTAGCATTGCTACATAGCTTGGATTCATGGGAATGGAAAAGACAAAATAAACTAAAAAAACAACACAAAAACTAATTAGTCTAAATATTGAGATGAAAAAAGAGAGAAACATAAATAAGGAGATAACATGATGTGAAATTTGAATTTATGTTGGTTGTAGAATGTTGAGGATGTTAAGGAATTAAAATTTACCATTGTAAAATGTTGATGTCAAACGATAAAAATTTAATGTTCAATTTGAGATATCTATAATACAACTCAAGTAAGTTCTAATACAATTTCTTTTTTTAAAATAAAAAAATTGTTTTTTTTATTTCGATTTCTTTTCCAAAGTCAACTTGTTATTTTTTAATGGATCCAAATTAAGTTAATTATTTTTTTTAAATTTTATATAAAAATATTAATCTTTTCCATGTTGTTCATTTTTCTAAATTTAGAAAATAAATAAAATTTTTAATTTTTAAAATTTTCATTTTTTATCGATTTCCAATGTTTATACGGCATCATATAATCCTAATATACTGTGTGAAACTTAAATGTTTACTAGCAGTGCACATTTCACTAACAACAAATTAAAAATCAATCAAATTTATTTTAGAATTTCAAAATTTACCATTTTTAAATTGAATAGATTTGAAAAATATTACACTTGACAAGGGTTAGGTGAAAGCAACTGAAAGAAGAAAAGAAAGTTTTCAACATAAAAGATAAAATCCTTATTGCATCTTGAGTGAATATTTCAAAAGCTACTATAATTTGAATTGATAAAAAGATAAATAGCCTTCGGAGAGGATTACTAACAATTACAAGAAGTAGCATATCTATTTATAAAAAAGAGAATTAGGACAAAAGAAATTGTAATGGCAAAATATAAATAATATTGTTTAAAAGTTTGCTAAATACTATAAACAAGTTGTTCATTTAAACAATAAAGATGAAAATTTTAAATCTACGAATAGTGATTATTAAAAGACGAACCAAAATGGATAATGAAATAATTTGATTGTTATTAAAAAGGACAAAAATTTTTACTATTAAAATATATTTATCATCTAATCCAAAATATTAACAAACAAATATAATTTAACATTGTCAATTTTGATATGTTATATAACAAGATAAAAAAAAGAAAAAAAATAAAAGTAGGTAAAATAAGTAAAAATTCAATACTGATTGAAATGAAAGATGCACACACGTAAAAAAAAATATGTACTATTTAAAGATTAATTCGTGTTAAGGAAAAAAAATAAGTTGAAAGAAATGTAAATCTTTTTCAAAAATACTGTTTGGATGAAATAAAAAATCCAAATCATAATGATGTTATTATTAGTAAATTAAAAAAATAAAATAAAATTATGCAATCAAATTTTTGTATGTATTGTCCTGTAATATTTTATCTACGAAATACTTTAAAAAAGTTGTCACATATTGTTTATTTTTATTTTTTAATTATATAAAAAATAAAATAAAATAAAATTTTTGCATAAGACATGATTAAAAAATGTAATTAAGGTTTAGGATTTTATAATAACTAAAATTATTTATAATATTTTATGCATTTTATACAATTTTCAATATATTTTTAATATTAAAAATTATATTGTTATAGTTTTAGTAAAATTTTTATTTTTCAAAAAAATCATTTAAAAATAAATATAAATATTTTTATAATATAGAATTTTTATATTTTTAGATATTATTAAATTAAAAAATAAAATAAATTTTTAAGATGAAAATAATGAATGTAGGATAGCTTGTGTGGTTTATTTAGAAGTTTTTATTGGATTCTTCTGTTGAAACAAAGAGTTGATGAAATTATATTAGATAAAATATGATGATATGTAGGCATGAGATTAGCATAAAAATATTTAAATAATTTTTAAGCATTTTGGTGTATTTCTATGTTAGAATTGCTCGCAGTGGATTGAAAAAACTCATCCTAATCTCTTATTTTAAGCAAGTTAAATGAATTAAATTGATTTGTAATTTCTAATTCGATTGAAATGATTAGTTTTTTTATTATTATGAAATAACGAATATAATAAAATATTAAAATCAGAAAAATTGATCCTTCGATCTTTTATCTTTAATTTTAAATTTAATTTTTTATTTTTAAAAAATTTTAAATTGCTCTTCCATCTTTTTATTTATCAAATTAGATGTTTTTCCTAGATTAGGCCAATACCGTTATTAACTTGTTTGCCATGATACCTTATGTACAAAATTTATTTAATTTATTTAATTTATTTTTAAATTTTAATGTGATGATCTTATCAAATCATCGAGAAATCAATATATTCTAGGAAAAAAACGTTTTTTAAAGAAAAATTTTGAGACGATTGCTCGGTGAAACGTTACAATAAAAAAGAAATTATGTTTAAAGCTGTGCAAAATTGAAGATGACAATTGAAATATGTGGTACTATGTTATTTTATTTTAATTTTTTTGTGTCTGAGCTTTATGTTGGGTGTGGATATGTGTTCCTTGACAATGGTTATCTGCTCCTACCTCAGTTCTATATAATGTATTTTATTTTGTAAAATGCTAGCTTGGTGAATGATAAGGTTTTTGAAGGTAACCGATTTCTATTTTTATGAGATATCTTTGGATAAACTAGGAAGTTCCATCATCATTCAAATCTTGATGTTGGATTCTTGATTGTAAATTAACTTTGCTTATTTTTTTTCCTGACCTTTTTCAAAATTTTGTATACAAATTAAGGATATGTTTAGTTTTAAAAAATATTTTTTATTTTTTTATTTATAAAAATATTATTTTATTTTTTATTTTTAAAATTTTATACTAAAAATGAAAAAATTAAAAATAGAAAACAATTATTTTTCTATTTTAACTATTTTTATATAAAAAAACAAAAAATAAAACAAATAACGTTTTTATGAAACCAAATACCACCTAAATAAAATTTGGAAGATTCCTTGTTCCCTACAAATCTGTTCGTTAGATACGGATAAATATGCTGTCTCATTCAAATCCATGAATTAGACCCTGTGACCGCAAGATAAATTAAGGATTAAATAAAAAAAATATAAATAATGTCATTAAAACTAAATATCAAAACAAGTTTACTCAAAAAAGAAATAATGTTAATCATAAGATGTATATTTGAGAAATACAACCTTTTAGACAAATTTTTTAAAAAAATTTCTTGAAACACCAAAATTTAAATTAATAAGGAGGGCCAAGGATCTTTCAATTTAATGGAGGTTGAGTTGGAGAGAAAAATATATAATAAAAATGTGGATAGAAATTTTGTAAAAAATAAAAAATAAAAAAATAGATAAAAAGAAAATAGAAAAAAAGAGATGATTTTTATGATGTGATATGTGAATAATTTGCCACCAGAATCATCGTTTCATAACATAGAAATAAAATCAATATTATTTAACATATTTATTTATTTTTTAGACCTTTTTTATTTACTTTTATAATAGAGTTTAGCCTGAACCGCTACATGGTGTCAAACGTGTCAAAGCCATATTCGTGTCTTTCTTTATAGCTTGACACTTGTTCCAGCCCAAGCACACTTGTTTCACCCTCCTCTGCCTATATACTTACTAAAACTAATATACAAATAGCGAAACACACTTGTTGTAAGCTTTAACTATGGCATAATAAATAGCAAAAATCACCAAAAAGCAAAATCAGTATCCATGGGTAGCACCGAATTCAGGTTGGTTTCACCAGCAATTAACAACGAGAGTGGGAAACTTCCAAGGTATTGCACACAAGAAGGTGTAGGCGCAAAGTGGGACATATCTCCGCCACTTGAATGGCATAATGTGCCTCCCAAAACAAAGAGTTTGGCACTTTTGGTGCAAGACATTGATGCTGTAGACCCAACTGGGCGCGTGGTGGCACTCGCCCACTGGGTGGTGGTGAATATTCCTGTGAGCGTGAAGGGTATTCCTGAAGGGTTTTCTGGGAAAGAAGAGGAAATGGGTGGTGAGTATGGTGTGATTGAAGAAGGGGTTAATGATTGGAAGGTGCGTGTGTGGCGTGGTCCCAAGACGCCTAACTATCATGATAGGTTTGAGTTCAGGCTCTATGCTCTTGATGACCACATGCACTTTCATAACCAGGTACTTCAATTATACTTTTTTTTTTTTTAAAAAAAATTGAACATACTCTTTAAGTGGCAGGTTAATTTTGTAAAAAGATAAAGTATTTATAATTATTTTAAAAAGTTTGTTAATATTTTAAAACACTAATTAATTATCAAGTAATGTGTCTCTTTCAAAGAGTAGGTTAAAAGTATTCATAATTGTCTGAAACGTGTCAAACGAGTTTAAAAGAGGGTGTTGTTAATTTCTTTATTTTTGTTTTTACATATGACCAACATTGTGTCTTTCTCTATACATTTTATACATATAACTCTGTGTGAGGTACGAGGCGTGGCAAAATGGTTTACAAATGAAAAATTTATCATACATATAAATAGAAAATAGAAAAGCATACATCTATTTATCTACATTAACATGATCTGATTTTTTTTTTAAAAAAAATATCTGTCAACTGGATCAAAAGCTTGCTTTTATATTTGCGTAATAAAATAGAAGTTTCAATTTGATCCAAATCTGCATTTTAGTAGAGCTGAATTTGATATTATGACTTTGATTGTTTAAGATTTTCCAAAAGCACTTTTTTTTTTAAAAAAATAGTTTAGTTTTTTAGGTTGTTTGTTTAAATTTTTTAGAACTTAAAATTTGAAAAAATTATTATTTTGTTATTTTGAGACGTTTAAAAAATTGAAATTATAACTTTTTATTAAAAAAGTATTTTTCATAATTGTAAATAATCAAAATACAATTTTTACGTTTACAAAAAAATTTAAAATATAAATAATTTTTATTTTAAAAAATTAAATAAACGGCTATTTACTTTAATAGTTCTAGAATTCATGTGATTTAATTATTGAAAGAAAATATATCTTAGGTTAGGAAATATTATACATGATATATACTGATGATCTTTGTTTGGTTCTTTTTCTTAATTATATATGTACGCAACAATTAAACTAATTGTTATTAATTCTAGGAATCATAATTATTCAAGGATGTGAAAGAAAAGAAATGCGAAAATTTTTAACATTATAACATATCATATTTTATAACATTATAACACAACACAATTTTTTTTTAACATTATAACATATCATATTTTCTAACATTATGACACAACACATTTTTTTAACATAGATTATATACAGCATATTTTTTTAACATAGATTATATACAACACATTCTTAAATTTTTTTTAATATAATTAATAATTTAAAACAATTTTTTAAAAATATTTTACTAAAATTAATAGATAATATTTTTATATTTTAATTAATAATTTAAAATTTTAAAAATATTTACTAAAATTAATAGATAATATTTTTTTATATTTTTTAACATTTACATTAAAATTACAATGATTAATAATTTAAAAATAATTTTTTAAATTAATAAAATTAATGGGTAATTTTTTATATTTTTGTAATTTTTTTAAATCTTATAAAAAATATGATATCTTTGTAAACAAAAATTAATAGGTAATTTTTATATTTTTTAATTTTTTTAAATCTTATAAAAAGTGTGATGACAAAAGTTAATTTCTTTAACTATTTAAAATTAAAGTTATTGAAAATCCTGTATAGATTACCATAAAAGGAAAATTATTCTTGCACGTTAATTTTGTTACATTTCAGTTATTCTTTTATCAGTATTACATTCATTTCTTTTAAAAAAAGTGTCCTAAAAATTATTTATCTGTTTTGTATAATTAAAAGGGATTTTTTTACTACATTTACCACCATAATATACTCTATATTATGGTCATTTGAGCATGACAAAGGCTAGCTTCTCTTTCAAGAAGTTAAGGTATATATGTGATATATAAATGGAAATAGATTCCATTTTAATTTATTTTTTGAAACAAAGAAGAAAAGCTTTTTTTTATTTTATTTTATCATGAAATAGTCTTTTTTTTTTTTTAATTATTGGCAGGTGACGAAGGAAAAACTGTTGGACACAATAGCAGGCCATGTAGTGGGAGAAGCTGTACTTACTGCAACTTTCTGATATTTGAGATGTTATGGTGCCTACGAAAACCTCACTTAAAAAATCTTCTCATGTAGGGATTCAGAATATAAATAAAGCCCAACACGTTCTGTTTGTTTCTTTGTGATTATTATTGTTCTCCCATTCTTTTGTGTTAAAAGATTCGTAAATTATAAATCTCCTTAGCACTTGAAGAAATAATTAGATTAAACTTGGAAGTCGATCAAAATTTAATTTCTTGTGCATTATAGAATGGAAAATTATTATTCGTATTACTAAATTATGTCTTATTTCACAAAAGAAAGAAAAAAACTGTCTTCTAATGTTTACATTGACCTGCCAAAGTGGGTTTTAATTTGTGGATTAAAACTTGGTTTATTAACCAAGTTAGGTTCCGTTCGGGAGGTTTTAGTTTTTTCTTTTGAAATTTTTAATTTTTTTTTGAAATTTTTAGGCGCTACATTTACTTTTAATTTTAAATTTTAAATTATAATTTTAAGTTCTTAAAATATTATTGGAAAAAGTGAGTTAATTCATTTATTTTAATTTTTGTTATAAATTTATTAAAAATAAACAATTTTTTATTAATTAAATATTAAATAAAAACAATTTTTAAATAATAAAAATTTAAAATAATAAAAATTAAATTAAATTTATTAAAATTATTATTATTATTATTATTATAATAATAATAATAATAATAATAATAATAATAATAATAATAATAATAGTGGTGGAAGTTATATTAATAATTTTAATGATGGTCGTTGATGTGTGTAAAATATGTGTATATGGTGATGGGTGTTGATGTGTATAAAATATGTATATAAAATTTATGTATTAAGTATATTTAGGAATATAAAAATTTTAGAAGAAATTTAAATCTTAATTTTTAAATTTATTAAAAGTGGATTTTTTAAATATAAAAATAATAAAATAAAAAAAGTATAAATAAAGATGCGAATACGAATATAAATTTATGTAAAGATATAAAATTTTAGATTCATTTATAATTTTATTTAATTTTATTTTTTTAATTTTTTATAAATATTAAAAATATTAATTATTAACTATTTATTTTAGTATTATTATTATTTAATAATAGTATTATTTTTTAAAGTTTCACAGGATACATAATAAAATATTATTTAGATTTATTAAATTAATAATTTTGTTCAGTTAATAACGGTTAAAAATTTATAATTTTATTAATTGAAAAATATACATATTTAGTTTATTTATAGTTTTACTAATTAAAAAATATACAATCATCTATTTTTTAATTAATTAGAATAGTTAATTTTTATTAATTGATTTAATGTAATAAAATAAATATAATTGAATAGTTTAAATATACAATTGTTTATAAAATAAATTAAAATTTAAGGATTTATGTCATAAGTTTAATAAAATTTCATAATTTAGAGAGATAGTTATACATGATACATAAAAGTAAAAGTTTTATCAGAATTTCATAATTAATTTAGAAGAATAGAATTTCATAATTTAGAAGGATAGTTACATGATACATAAAATCAAATAAAAGTATGTCAATATAACAAAGAAATTTATAATTATAATCTAAGTAAGCATCACAAATTAAATTATGAATCTAAGTAAGCATCACAAATTAAATTTTATATAGAAGGATAGTTACACAATACATAATCAAATAAAAGTATGTTAATATAAAAAAATTTATAATTCTAATTCTAAGTAAGCATCATAAATCAACCTATATTATTTACACATGATACATAAAATTAAATAAAAGTATGCTACTATAACAAAATATTAGTTACATGGTATATAAAATCAAATAAAAATATGTTGATAAAAAAAATTTATAATCCTAATTCTAAGCAAGCATGACAAATCAACCTATGAGTATCTGATTTGTCCTGCTCCACTTTTAATGGAAAACCCGTGTTAATCGTCTGAGTGTGGGTAAAATTTAAATTTTGAAAATGAGAATACCGCTTCTCCGATCCTCTCTCACTATCTATCTATCTATCTATATATATATATATATATATATATATATATTAAATTACAGTGTTGCCCATATTATATTTATTAATATATACACTTTTCATACTTTGGATCTAAGTTTTACTTCCATCGAATAACCACCCTTATATTTTCCAATCCTATTCCAAATCCTTAATTCTAACAAGGAAACGGGAGTGCAGCGGTTGAGTAGATTGATCACAGGGGTGTGTAGCATTTTTGGCTTCTCTCAAAGTATTCTTTAAAGTATTATTTTTGGCTTCCATTGTTTTTTAGGGTGTTTTATGCCAACAACATTTTTTTTTTTCAAACAAAGGTTTCTATTTTTATCTTTCTAATGTAAATCTTGATTTCTGTTCTTGTGGTCATTTGTATGTGTTGTATTTCAAGATTATTTGTAATTGAACTAGTTGATTCAAGAGTTAAGATTTCAGATCTTGGTTTTGGCTTTCCTCGCATTAAGAATGTCGTTGATCACTCTGTTTTGCTGCATTACTGGTCTAATTTTTAATTCTAGAGTTGATCTTTTGTATTTGTTTTTAATTCATCCTTTGATCTTCAAATAGTTTGCTGTTTGTTTAGCTTACTAGTGTTTTTGAGCTATGATGACAAAAGCAGTAAGTGAACTTTATGTTAGTCAAACTTGTAGTTGTAGGTATATCGGAGTTTCGACTTTATATGTATAATCAGGACTTGGAGGTATGGTTGGTTTGTGTCAGCAGAACATAAACCGATTTCAATTTACAAGGCCTTATTACTTCCAAGTATTGTTGCGCTCACAAGTCAGTGTTATGTGTATTTGGTTCTTTTTTCTCTCTTACTGGGATACTTTCTCACATAAACATGTGTTTCCGAGAAAGGTAAAAGTAATATATTCCTTTGTTTTTTTTTTTTCTGTTTTGGTCAGTGACTAAATAATCACATGCACATAGGTAACATTGTTGGGTGAAACAGATATCAAACTAAAATTTATAGTGTTAGGATAGAATTTGATTGGCTAGTAATTAGTAATATGGATTGATGAGTATTGTTGAAGGGTGTTTAGAGGAGTTATGCACATAGCACAAATTATTGCTTTGAAATTGAGTTTCTTAATTAAAGAGAAGAAAATCTTTTAGCATTAGTAGCTAAAGTTCACATGTATCATAAGCGTAATTTTCTATTTCAATGGTTGCTATTTTTTGTCTTGGAACTATTAGACTTGCTGTAATTTTTAAAAGTGATTTTTTTGTTTTTTTTACTAATTTTAGGATGTTATTATAATTTTAATTTATATTTGACAGGTTATAAAGGTGTGTATAGGCAGTTAGTGCATCCTGACTTATTAGCATAAATATTGACAATATCTATAAAAAGTTTAAAATAGGTACATCGCCAACTTTATGTTTGAAGTTTTTGTTTGATTTTTATTTTCAATCTTCTGTTGCCAATCATTAGTCCAAAATCTTATATAGCTAGCATGAAGTTTTTGTTTGATTTTTATTTTCAATCTTCTGTTGCGAATCATTAGTCCAAAATCTTATATAGTTAGCTGTTGGAATAAAAGAAATTTTAAAAATTTCAGTTGAGATTAGATGTAAGATGTAATAGAAGAGAAAATTTTTCGCAACATAAAATAAAGTTTTATATAATTTTATATTTTAATAGTTGCTATTTTTGGATTAGGAACTATTATACTTGCTGTGATTTTTAAAAGTGGTTCTAGATTTTTTTTACTGCTTTTAGGATGTTATTATAACTTGTAATTTATATTTGACAGGTTATAAAGGTACAGAGGCAGATGGTGCATCCTGGCTTATTAGCATAAATATTGACCTTAGTCATAAAAAGTTTTAAATAGGTACATCGCCAACTTCATGTTTAGAGTTTTCGTTTGATTTTTATTTTCAATCTCCCGGGTAAAACCATTAGTCCAAAACCTTATATAGCTTGTTGTTGGAATAATACTTTTAAAAAAAACATTTCTGTTAAGATTAGATGTAAATAAGAGAAAATTCTCCACAACATAAAATAACTTTTAGAGTTAAATAGATTTTTACTTTTTTAAAATTTTTAAAATTTCAATTTTAGTTTTTTATTTTTTAAATTTTTTGTTTTAATTTATTATTTTTAAAATAAATTGATTTTATTTTTTATTACTAAGTATATGTTATATATTAAATATAATTTATTTTAGAAATTAAAATTAGTCTATTTTAAAATATGATAAACCAAAATAAAAAATTTTAAAAATTAAAAAAATTAAAATTTTAAAAAAATCAAAAATATATTTCATCCAAACTTTTACATAAATTCATAAACTTATCTTACTTAACTATAGCTACAAGTTATAACATGGTTTTAATATAATCTTAACGTGCATGTTCTTTGATATATATATATATATATATATATATATATATATATATATATATATATATATATATATATATATATATATATATATATATTATTTTATTTAATTTCAATTTATATTTATATAAAAAAATTATTATTAAGTTTTTATCTATTATAATATTATTTAATAAATATTAAATTATTAATATAAATATATATATATATATATATTTATATCTATTTATATGATATATGTATGTAAATATTATTTTGTAGAAGACTAAACGTAGTTGTTATAATGAAGTTTTAAATATAAAAAATAATAATATTTTTAAAATATAATTACATCTATAATGCAATATAGATGGTTATGTTGTTTTCCATATTTTAGTTGTCTGATCCTATAATAGCAACAATTATGTTATAATAGCAATAATTATGTTAGTATGATTTATTTTAAGTAGTTATTAATTAGAAATGTATTATTTTTTAGCGTAAATAGCTGATGAAAGTCATTTTCTAAGTTAACCAGTTGCAATTTTGAATGTCTATCAATCAGTAATAAATAGTTTACAAACAAAAATTCTATATATAAACTCCAATCCTACAATTGAAGGTGCTACAATGAATTTATCTCATCCAACAAATGATGATAAGTATTTATCGACACATATAGAAATTAATGAAGCTAAAACGTGTGGTTTAACAACATTTTATAAAAATTTAAGTTCATGAAGAGGATAAGGCTCAATGCTATTATTGAAAAAAAAAATTGATGGAAAATCAAATAATGGAACAAAGCACTTACGCCATCATTTGTCATCTTGTATTTAATGTAATATTAGTATGAGAGATTAAACATTTCTTTTGACTAAGGTTGTGAAAGGTAAACAAAAGATGATTGTTGCAACATAAGATGCAAAAAATGTAAAGAAAGTTCTTGCAAATGTTATTATTATGTATCAATATCCACTTTCAATAATGGATTACATTGGGTTTAAATGATATTCATATGCATTCCAATCTATGTTTCAAGTTCCTTCTTGAAATACCATAAAAAGAAGATCATAAAAGTATATGATAACAAAAGGTTATTAACTATGAAGTTGATAGACACTAATGAAGGCAACATGGTTGATTCAGAGGTTAGATGGAAATGAATCCCTGGACAATGGAGGCAGCAAGACATGAAAGAGACGATAGAGTTTGGATCGGATGAGTTTGCTTCAATGGACAGGCGGCACCAAGCTTGGATAAGCCTCCATGATTTCATCTCCTTAGAGGAGTTAAAGATAAGGAAGAAAACACCACTCTCTACCTTGAAAAGGAGGAGAGAAAGAAGAGATAAAATATTTTTAAATCTGAATTTTACTTAAATGACTTCAAAGGTGTGAAATGAATACGTTTAAGCCTATATATAGGCCAAAAGGAGGCATCAAAATAAAAGTGCTTTGGAAAAATTCAAATCTGCCCCATGTAGGTGCATGGGCTTGAGGATTTAAGCCTAAATGATTTAACTCTAAGCTCTCCTCAAGTATCCTCCTATTGAGCCTGAATGGGTCTACAAAAATACAAGTAGAAATAGGGCCCAAACCTATACATAAATGGTCCCACTGAGCCCAGTTAGAGAAATCACATAAGTCCTAAACTAAGATGTGTAAAGTCATGGAAGAAGTGGAGGTCTAAGAAAGGTCTTCGTGAAGGTTCAGCAAGTCCTCAACCTCCTTATGTAACTTCTTGGTTCTTGCTCTAGTGATGGACTTAATACTCTTGCCTAGTGATGTATCAACAATGATGCTATGAGAAGTGATATCTGCATCATCTCCTTCCCTTTTGAGGGCATTCATCCCCGAATGTGAATCACCATCATCTTTCTCTATAGAGAGGGGAGATGAGTCAGATACATTGAATGTAGTATTGACACCATAATCGTCAAACAAATTTAAACAATAGGTTCACTCAAGAACCTAGAAGGGGCCATCACCCCTAGGTTGTAAATTAAATTTCCTTAGGGAATGAAACCTTTTCTTTTAGAGATGCATCCATACCCAATCTCCAAGTTTAAAGTGAAGTTCCTTTCTTCCTTTGTTGGCTAACCTAGCATAATGAGTTATTTTTTTTTAATAATAACTTTGACTTTATCATTGAGCTCCTGAATAAATTTAGCCTTTTGAGTTTCATCCTTATTGTTGTATTTGGCTAGGTTAAGGATGGATATAAGATCTATGAAATGAGACGGTTACCCCATAAGCCACCTTAAAAGGTGAGTGCTAGGTGGTAGAATAAAGGATCCCATTGTATGCAAATTCTACATGGGACAAACACTCCTAAGTCCCAAGATCTTTACCCATCATGGTTTTGAGGAGGTAGAAAGGGTCTTATTTACCACTTCTATTTGGTCATCAGTGTGGGAATGACAAGCAATAGAGAATAGGAGTTCAGTTCCTTTCTCTTAAAGGGTATGCTAGAAATGACTAAGAAACTTAATGTCTCTATTAGACAATATACTCCTAGGAATACCTTGTAACCTTACAACTTCTCTAAAGAAGGGTTTAACAACTAGGCTAGCACCATTTTGATTTATAATAGAGGATAAAGTAGGCCATCTTGCCAAAGTGGTCCACCATCATAAAGATAGAATCCATTTTCCTTTGGATCTTAGGTAGTCCTAGGACAAAGTCTATACTTATGTCTACCCAAGGAGAATCTGGAATAGGTAAGAGGGTGTGCAAGGCAAGGGGCCTAGTGGTTGACTTGGCTTGTTTGTAGATTATGCACCTTTGATAATACCTTTGGGCATCTTTGTTCATATATGATCAAAACAAGTTTTTCTTTAAAATGGTCAAAGTTTTTTGGGTGCTAAAATGTCCCATTAATCCTCCTTTATGAGACTCCTTAAGGAAAAGGTGTCTCATGGAGCATCTAGATACACACAAACGATTATGTCTAAATAAGAGTCTTTGGTGCCTAAAACACTTATTGCATGCCTTTTGAGCACAATCCTTGTAGAGTTGTCCAAACTCTCACATTCTCTTTCATCCAAATCCAAAAATACTTAAATCCTAGTAATTTGACACTTAGGAAGGTTAATAATGTATACCTCCACAAGAGTGCATCAACAACCTTATTACTATCTTCCTTTCTATGTTTAATGATATAGGGAAATTGTTCTATAAAATCTACCCATTTGGCATGTATTTTGTTAAGTTTACCTTAGGCCTTAAGATACTTTATTGACTTATAGTTACTATGAATTACAAACTCCTTAGACAACAAGTAGTAGTGCCAAGTCTGTAGGATCTAGATGAGAACATAGAAATCTTTATCATAAATAGGAAAATTAAGAGACCCCCTTTAGAGTGGGTAATAGGGTGTCCCTTTTAGAAAAAGACTGCTTTAATACTTATATTTGAGGCATCACATTCCACTTAAAAGACTTTTCAAAATTAGGGAGTGCCAAAATTGACGCCTCTATAAGTCTTTATTTTAGTATATCAAAGGATTTTTTCTATTTCTCTCCCCAGTAGAACTTTATGTTTTTCTTGACATGGTCATTTAGTGGAGAAGCAATTGTACTAAAATCCTTAACACATCTCCTATAGAAGCTTGCTAGACCATGAAAGTTCCTAACTTCTCTAGAATTTTGGGGAGTTGGCTACTCTTGATCTACTTGGACCCCATGTTTTCCTATTACAAATCCTAAAATGACCACTTAGTCCAAGAAAAAGAAAAATTTTCTAAGTTAGAAAACAACTTTTCTTACCTTAAGATTAAGAGGCATTGTCCTAACATGCCCAGTATGCTCCTCTGGACTCTTGGAGTATACTAAGATGTCATCAAAGTACATTACTACATATTTTTCAATAAGGTTTCTTAGCACATGGTTCATGAGCCTTATGAACGTGCTAGGAGAGTTGGTTATCCGAAAAAACATGAATAACCATTCATACAGTACAAATTTTATTTAAAGTCTATCTTCTGCTCATCCTCTTCTCTCATTCTAATTTGGTGGTAACCAGATATAAAGGTCTAAGGTGATATTAAAGAAGATACATGACCCATGGAGGTCTTCTAACCTAGATATATGGTGATAGCCTTCCACTCTACATACATCTGCCACCTACCATCTTTCTTAAGGACTAGTAGGATAGACATATGTGAACATTGAATTATGTCTGAGTATTCAAAACCTAAAATAAATTATTTTGTTTTTAGGCAAAAGGTGATTTAGTCTAAAATAGTTCAAAAAATCAAAATAAAAGTAATGGAAAAAAATAAATAAATAAATAAATAAAAACAGAAAAAAAAGAGAAAAAAGAAAAGAATCAAAAAAGGCAAAAGAATAGAAAAGGAAAAAAGGAGAGAACCCACCAAAATTATAAAAAAAAAGTATATATAAGGGGAGAAGGGCACTTTGAGAAGAGAAGGAAAAAATTTAGAATTTCTAGGAGGGAGAGAGATGAGCGTCTAAGTTATACTTTACGATCGCATCAGTCATCTCCTTAGCCTTCATTGAACCAGTTCTTTATCACCTTCCAAGGTCCTATCAAGTGGCATTCGGAGCACATCAATGGAGGTTAGATCCAACTTTTATCCCACTTAATTTTCTTGCTTCTTCTCGAATTTCCGAGTTCATCTACATCTCTATTTTTTGTTTTCATTTTTGATCGGTGAAAGGATCTCTGATTTCAGTTATTTTTGCTAAGTTCTCTTTGTCTTTCTCTCTAGTATCTGGAATGATATTATTTATCTAATTTGGATCTGAAATGAAATTTCTATCGCCTGATTACTAAAGCATCTTCGTCCTAGTGCGCAAATGAACCTAGCTTGTTTGATTTGTGCATAACTTGCCAATTTCTGGTTTGATTTTGGTCAAACTTGTTTTGTTTGATTCCTATGATCCATATTTTTCAATTGGTAGGTTTTAATTTTTCAGATCTACCAAAAAATATTATCGAAAAATTCTGAGATTTGAACTCAAATTTTGGCGCCAAAATCTCTTGTGTTCTTGAGGTTCATTTTCGTCTCTATTTTTCATTTTCATTTTTTATTAGTTAAATGATCTCCGATTTTGGTTATTTTTGTTGCGTTCTCTTTGTATTTCTCTCTAGTTTTTGGAATGATATTATTTGTCTAATTTGGATCTGAAATGAAATTTCTATCGCCTAATTACTGAAGCATGTTCATCCTAGTGTGCAAATGAACCTAGCTTGTTTTATTTGTGCATAACTTGCTCATTTCTAGTTTGATTATTTTCAAACTTATTCTATTTGATTTCTATAATCCATATCTTTCAATTGATTGATTTTAATTTTTCAGATCTACAGAAAATAATTTTCAAAAAATTATGAGATTTGAATTCAAATTTTGGCACCAAAATCTCTTGTGTTCTTGAGGTTTGTTTTCATCTCTATTTTTCGTTTTCATTTTTTATCAGTTAAATTATCTCTGATTTTAGTGATTTTTTAGCGTTCTCTTCATCTTTCTCTATGTAAACACCCGTTTATGTCCGAGGCCCCCAACCATTAAAATTAATCAAGAAACCTACACTCATTTAAATACAAATATTAAGAAAAATTAAAAATCTAAAAAAGAAAAATATAATAATAAAAAATAAAAAATAAAAAAATAAAAATTTTGAAACAAATCTAAAAAAAATTAAATAAAAAGGAAATCTGTAGGAAATTAAAAAAAATTGAAAATAATAAGAATTAAAAAACTAAAGGGGATAAAATCAGAAATAAAAGGAAAAAATATGAAAATTAAATAACAAAGAACGGTTTAAAACTGAAAAACGAAAATAAAAAGGGAAGAAAATAGTTTTTTAAAATTAGAAAATAACAAAACTAAAAATCTTAAAACTAAAATAAAAAAGGGTAAAGAAAAAAAAAAGAAGAATACATTTTTGAAAACGGAGTAACTAATTTAACAGAATAAAAAATAAAAAAAGAGGGGGAGAGAAGGAAATGGTTTTTGCTCCTGGGAGACCAGACGAAAGATTTCTGCTCCTCATAGCATCAAAACTCAAGAACCTCACGATGGGATTCGCGTCTGCTCAACCCTCCAGCCCGATCAAGATCAATCTTCGGTGTAGCCTGGTCGAGAAAAGAAAGGTTCGACAGACAGGGCTTCTGTGGAAAACTCCTCACCAAAGACGTGCATCAAGGAGGATCGCGGTCATTTCGGAAGATTCCCGATTTGCTCCTCCTGGAAAAACCTGCTCAAAGAATTGTCCGCATCTGGAAGAACATTGCACTCCATTCCCTAAAGGTCAGCCTCTATACTTAGTCTTGATATCTTAACCAATAGATTCGATGCTTAGCTAGTTAGAATCAAACAAGAAATATTAGAATATATGTATGAATCCAATGTTGGTAATGAGATCGGATTACAGGTCCTAGAAAAGGCATGCATGAGTTTAAAATCGAAAAAAGAATGCTATGCAATATTATAGAAATACACAGTAAGTCGCAGTAGTTTGGATAAAATAGAGGCTCTTCCTGCCCCTGGTTGTAGAGATATATCGCACATAAAGGACCCCCATATCCGATTCAAAGCGTAGAAATCATAGCTACCACTATTAACATCTTATGGAAAAGACAGTAGACGATTGCGTGGTGAGGTTTCGGTGCTGGAAATCGATTACGAAGAATGTTGAAAACCAACCAAGAGCCTTGCTTAATGGCTCGCTTGTCATCCTCTAAAGGATAAGGTCCCTAGCTCGAATCCCTGACGCCCTTCATGCAAATTTGTCTACGTAGAGCTAGTCCATGCATTCGGTATCACTCAAAGGGGAAGGCTTTTATGCGCATGCCTTCCTCATGCAAGACATGTTCTTACGCTCTTTAAAGCCACGTCTTAAAATTAATAAGAGGTGTTAAAGACATAGCTAGAAGCGTGGCCTGGTGGCACCACCTGCTACCCATAATGTCAACATTCTGAGTTTGAGCCCCCTCTGTGACCTTTTTTCTATAAAGGGGAAAATTAATTTGGACTCCCTACATAACTATGTTTTTTTTTTTTCCTTTTAAAACATCTAAGCCACGACCGAGCCATCCGTGAGCCAATAGAAACCACAGAAATGACCACAAACCCCTGGAGAAATACAAACCATTTCCCCCGTAGAAAATTCATAAAAAATCCACATAAAAATTATAAAATTCAGAAAATTAATAAAAAATTTTAAAAATCCAGAAAATTAATAAAAAAATTCTAAAAACCCAGAAAATTAATAAAAAATTTCTAAAAACCCAGAAAATTAATAAAAAATTCTAAAATCTAGAAAATTAATAAAAAATTCTAAAAATCCAGAAAATTAATAAAAAATTTTAAAAACCCAGAAAATTAATAAAAAATTCTAAAAATCCAGAAAATTAATAAAAAATTCTAAAAATCCAGAAAATTAAGAAAAAAATCTAAAAATCCAGAAAACTAATAAAAATTTTCTAAAAATCCATAAAATTAATAAAAAATTCTAAAAATTCCAGAAAATTCATTAAAAATTCTAAAAATCCAGAAAATTCACAAAAATTCTAAAAGTTCCTAAATAAATCATAAAATTCCTAAATAAACTCATAAGATTTTCAAATAAATTCATAAATATTTCGTAATTGCTAAATAAGTCATAAAACCCCAAAATTTCTAGTAATTATAAAATTGCACCAAAATCTCATTTCAACTCCAATTACCTCAAAACTCAAAAATGAAACTCTTTTATCAAACTCAAGTTTTCTTCTTACTAAGGAATCAATATCATTTGCAAATCATTTCTTTTCAAATCTTTAAAAATCTTTTCTATATATTTTAGGATCTTCGGTCTCACGCAATGGGCTCTAAATGGGACTGCGGTTCCTGTGTCCAATGTTTAGTGAATGTTATAAATAGGCCCCTGTGCTGCCGTAGCCGCCTCGGGTCTTGTGCATGAGTGGACTAAAGATCCCTTCAAAAAACAAAATCTTCAAACATTCTTTCAAAACACATTTTGAAGGTCAAGCCTTCACAAACTAGAACTACGTAAGCCTTGAGTTTCCCATTGCACCGGGGAATACGTAGGAGCAGGATCAAGTCCTGTCAAGCTAACCTCCATCAAATTATTTTTCACATTTAAGGGATCCAAACAGTTTTCAAAATCACACACTCAGTTAAGGGTGCCGTTCTTTGGAACGGGCAAGTGGGGTGCCTAATACCTTCCCCACTTGTAACCGACTCCCGAATCTCGAATCTCATTTTCTAGTTAAGATTTTTCCAAAATTTTCCCTTAAATAAAAATTTGGTGGCGACTCTACATCATCAAAATCAACTTGTTCAAAATTTTAGCGAGTTCGTCGTCTCGTCGGAATTACGGTTGCGACACTCTATAGTTTTTGAAATGATATTATTTGTCTAATTTAGATTCGAAATGAAATTTCTATTGCCTGATTACTGAAGTACGTTCGTCGTGGTGCGCAAATGAACCTAGCTTGTTTGATTTGTGCATAACTTGCTCATTTCTGGTTTGATTTTTGTCAAACTTGTTCTGTTTGATTCCTATGATTTATATATTTCAATTGGTTGGTTTTAATTTTCAGATCTATCAAAACATATTTTCGAAAAAATACTGAGATTCGAATTCAAATTTTGGTGCCAAAATCTCTTGTGTTCTTGAAGTTCTTGGGTAGATCTTGTTCTTTTAACCTTATTTAGGTATTAGTTTTCATGTGTTGATCCTTCTATATGTATTCCTTTCTAATTTCTTTTGTGTTTTTATGTCCTCCTTTCTAAATCAAATCTTCAAAAACTCCATTTTTTCTAAAAAACAACTTTCAAAGCTTTAAAAGATCCGAGATCTCACGCAATGAACTCCGAAGTTGAAAGTGCAGCATACCCTGTCTTTTGATGTTCGGAGAATCATATGAGTCGCAGTGTAACCCTCGCTTGTCTTCGAATCTGTGCCTGTGGATCTAATATCTCCTTTTTTAATCTCTCTTCAAAATTACCTTTTTTCAAAATAATTTTCAAAGTTTTAAAAGATCTGAGATCTCACGCAATGAACTCCGAAGTTGAAAGTGCAGTATACCATGTCTTTTGATGTTCGGAGAATCATATGAGTCGTAGTACAACCCTCGCTTGCCTTCGACTCTATGCACAAGGATAAAAAATCTTCCTTTTTCAATTCTTCTTTCAAATCAAAACAATCCAAAAACCTAAAGCACTTTTTCCAATTCCATATAAAACTTTCTTAAGGATCGAGTCCTTGAAACCAGAACTACGTAGCCTTGAGTTTTCCATTGCACCAGGAAATACGTAGAAGCAGGATCAAGTCCTGTCAGGCTATTTTTCACCAAATTATTTATTTTTATTCTAATTAAAGGGATCGAACAATTTTCAAATAAATCATACACTGAGTTTAAGGGTACCGTTCTTTGGAACGGGCAAGTAGGGTGCCTAACACCTTCCTTATTCGTAACCGACTCCCAAACCTAGAATTTCTTCCTTAAGTTAAGGTTTTTCCAAATGTTTTTCCTTTAAAATAAAATTTGGTGGCGACTCCACAATCAAAATTGATTCTCTTTCTAAATTTTTTAGCAAGTTCATCGTCTCGTTGTAATTTAGGTTGCGACAACACAACATAGGGGCTAAAATTTTCTCCCATCCATCCCTTGGCTAGAAGTTTCCCTGCGTGCTTTTGTATTTCCTTGGTTTCCTATGGGTTACTCCTATAGGCTGACCTATTTGGTAGAGAGGCACTTGGAATTAGGTCTATTTGATGTTCAATACCTCTCAAGGGAGGAAACCTAATTGGCATATCCCTAGGAAAAATATCCACAAATTCTTCCAACAATGGTTGGATGACCTTAGGAATGGTTTCTACCTCTTGGAGCAAGAGTTGATCCTTAAGTAATATTAAGTATATAATATTCTTAACCACTAAGGTTTGTTTCACTATCATTAGTTCTACCAGTAAATTTCTAAGGGTAGACATCACTTCTTAGGAGCCTTGGACTTTTTCCTTTTTGTTCCTTCCTCTTTTTAGCCCCCTTCTTCCTTATTAGCACCTAGTCTTTACAAACCTCACTAAGGCTTAGAGGAACCAAAGTTATCTTTAGGGAGTTAAATAGGAAGGAATACCAATTAGTATGTCCATCATGATGAATATTCCTATCATATTATCATGGTCTTCCCAATGATATATGGTTGACCTTCATAGGGACAACATTATAGATGACATTGTCCTTGTACCATCCAATTGTAAGGGTGAGAAGTACTTGTGGTTAACCAACAAATATCCTTTTCCATTATGCGATTGAAGTTTATATGACTTAGGGTAGGGGTGTTTATAAATCCTAATTTGTTGACTAGCTTGGTGCTAGCAACATTAGTATAGTTTCCCTCATCAATAATTAAAGAACATATGTGCCCATTGATAAAACATCTAGTATGAAAGATGTTTTCTTTTCGAGTCTCTTCTTTCTTTTTAGCAACATTAACCAATAACCTCGGAATAATTATAAGGTCATCCTCAAGTGCATACTTCAGGGCTTCGTCCTTAAATGAAGAGGAAGAAGAGTTAGAGTTAGTAGACTCTAGTGATGAATAATTACCATTATCCTTAAGGACTACAGTTTTATTATTGGGGCATTGAGAGACTATGTGGCCTCTTGTTTGGTACTTCAAACATTTAATAGAAGTTTTTTTCCTTAGTGAAAGTTGAGAGATTTGCCCTTTAGACTCCCACAGAGTCTTTCAAATCTTTAGGATCTCTAAGCTTAAAGCTAGTCTTTCTTCCTATCCTTCCATGTCTCTTTGTAGATGACTTAAAGATAGTGAACTTACCTATAACCTTACCCTTCCTATTGAGTCATGACTCAAATTTAAATGTTTGGTGGTAAAGGTCATTTAAACTTAGGTAATAATGAATTTCTACCACATCAAGATTTTATGTCCAAGTCCATCTAAGAATCTAGTCATGGTGGCGTCCTCATTTTCATTGAAGTTAGCTCTAATCATTGCTATCTCCATTTCTTTATAATATTCATCCACACTTTTAATGTCTTGGATGATTTTTTGGAGTCTATTATAAACTTCTCTCAAATAATGAGGAGGAATATACCTAGTCCTCATTATATGTTTCATTTTCTCCCTTTCACTCAAGAGTTGGTACTTTTCTTTATCAAGCTTATCCCACCAAATTATGGTATAATCACTTAACTCTAAGGAAGATAATCTTACCTTATGTTCTTTTCTAATGGAATAACTTGAAAACAATTGCTTAACCTTGAGCTCTTAGTCTAGATATGTGTCAGGGTCGTTCTTCCCTTTGGAACCTACGCATTTTCACCTTGGTATTTATAGGAGTTCTAGGTGATCTTTACCCCTTTGATTCTTAGAATTATTTCTTTTTCTATGGGATCTACCCTCTACACTATCCATATACGAACTCCTATATCTATCCCTACTCTTATGTAATTTATTTATATAAGCTCTAGTCGTAGAGGATTCCATATTTTTATGGTGATTCCTATACTTATCTACTCTTTTATGGGGTTTCTTTGTGTGTGGTACCATTTTGGATGAGTGAGACCTATCATTAGAAAATAACCTCTCTCTTATTGGTGATTCTTTATTTTTACTTCTAGAATCTCTATTTTCCCCTAAAGAAGTTAACACCCCTTCAGATGTCTCCTCCTCTTTACTATGGTAACATCCTTTTCTTGATCCACTAATTTCAACTTTCATTTGGTTTCTTTAACGCCTATGTGAATTTTTATTTTCTATATTTTTTATTTTTTTTAATGACCTTAGTTTAGGTTTGAAAAATTCTTTCTAACCTAGTAGCCAATTGTTCCATTTGGTTTCTAGAAGAGTTGTTGTATGAACTTATTTGCAAAAGAAAGGTTCTCTTCATACATGAACTGCTTACATTAAACTTAGGCTAGAACAAGTCAAACAAGTAGCAATCAATCCTAAGATTCTAGGCATACAACATTTAAGAGTTTAGGATGATACCTAGCCCAATGTCCTTTTGTAAACAAATTGCAAATTTAAAATGAATTTACAATCACAAAAGTGTACCAACTACAAAGTGCTAAAGCTTAAAAACAACAAAGTTTCTAAGTACACAATTTCAAGCCTAAAATTACATCAAATATAAAAAAAAAATGCCTAAAAGTTATCTTGAAAATACTTCTACATTCTAACCTTCAAGTATAAGTCTTTACGCTTTAATGTCAAGCCTTCTTGGAGACCTTCTTTCCTTTAGTTTATTTATTTCAAAATGACGTATAAAAGCATACAAAAAGGAGATCCTTGCTTCCCTCACTTGGTTAGATGAATCAAAATAAGATAAAATCACTTATACCTCTTTAAGTGTCTCATTCAATCCCCTAAATTGATCTTACACTTTAGATCAACCTTTCCTCATACCGAATCACTCAATTCAGACCTTAACCTAGCTAGATGGAAAGGTTTAGCTCAACCTAAACCTTGACCCCTTGATGTTTCTAAAATGAAGAAGAAAGCAGGTTTATAGTAGGAGAAAGTGATACATACAACCAAGGACTTTTAAAAACAAGCACGAAAAGCTTAACATAATGGAAATCACACTCAAATGGAGTTTAAACAAGACAAGCATAGAGGTCAAGGATGTATAAACAAAAAACTAAGGCAAGAAGAAAGCAAACACTTACGAGAAAATCCTAGAAACTTAAGAGATGTATGCATATGCTCACACTTGTATCACATGCTATTTGAATTAATGAAGCTTAAACATGCATCAACTAAAAAACTACGACTTAAAAATTACGGGCATAATACCTAGCATGAAAATTACAAGCTGAACATATAATCAAATCAACAAAGAACTTGACCTTACATGCAATGCCTTTTTCTTCCACCACTTTCTTACTCTTTCTTCTTCTTATTTTTTTCCTTCTTTCTTTTGTTTACTCTTTATTTTTCTTTTCTTATTTTTGGTTTTGCTTTTACTTAAGTTCTTAGTCTATACATCTAGCTCCTTGTTTGGTCCTTATTTACTTCCTTTCATAGGTTTTTTCAAGGTCATTTGGTTCTAATTCTGAATGTTTTATTCTAGTGTAATTGTGTATTTTTGCTTACATAGGTTAGGATTCCAAGTCCAAAATAATTGTTCAAATTCTCCAAATCAAGCATAGGTCAAGAGGTCCAAAGGTAGTATTAAATGAATTTTATAGGTTTAATTGAGTTAATTAAGCACACTGAACAACAAAATCTTAATCACTTAGATCATGCATGAATTACGTTAAACTAGCAGCCAAAACATGCATGCACATGATCATGAAAATCTTGAGAAAATGCACAAAAACTAGGAGAAATCCAATTTAGAATTATATGACATTATAAGGATTAAAAAATATTGAAAAAAAAAACCTATACAAGCACTAAACTTGGATCACAAAAAAATTCAAACTCAAATTCACCATGCTTTTGGCGTTAAGAACACTAGTTTGACATTCAAAAAGTTTATTGAAATATTTTTCAAAATTTCAACAAATTGCACTAATTAAATGGAAGCTAATGTCCATATTTTACAATCCAAAATAAGTTTGAAGTAAATCGGATCCAAATTGAATGAAAAATGACAAGTTCTTCATGAGCTAGGCACTAAATGGCTCCAAATTTGTACGAGCCAAGTAGATCAAATTTTTTTATCAAGTTTTAACAAAAAAAATGTAGAATTAAGACTAATATAAAAATATCTAACATGATATGAGATAGATCAAGGAAGAAAATATAAAAACAAGGCATGTTGACCGAACAAATTTGGAGAAAAATGAAGTAGAAAAGATAATATTCATGCAAATTTAGAAGGACTGAATAAATGTGGATCTTATCTCCATATTGAAGTTTTGATACCAGTTGATGCATAAGTTGAATGAAGATAACTCCATCGATAATTGAGGCAACAAGACGTGAAAGAGAAGATGGAGTTTGGATTGGATAAGCTTGCTTCAATGGAGAGGTGACACTGAGCTTGGATAAGCCTCCATGATTTTGCCACCTTAGAGTAGCCAAAGATAAGGAAGAAAACACTAATGTCTATCTTAGAGAGGAGGACAGAAAGAAGAGTGAAAATTCTTTCAAAAATGAATTTTACTTAAATAAATTAAAAGATGTGAAATGAATACACTTAAGCCTATATAATCAAAGAGGACTAGCCAAAATGGAAATGCATTGGATGGATTTAAATCTTCCCCTTGTAGGCACATGGGCTTGAGGATTTAAGCCTAAATGATATAACTCTAATCTCCCATTAAGTAGTCTCCTATTGGGCCTAAGAAAATACAAGCAAAAATGGGGCCTAAACCTATACAAAAATAGGTCCACTAAGCATAGTTATAGAAAAAATTACAAGAGTCCTAAACTAAGATGTGGAAGCCATAGGAGAGGTGGAGGTTTGAGAAAGGTCTTCTTGAAGGTTCAATAAGACTTCCATCTCCTTCTGCAACTTCCTAGGTCTTGCTCTGGTGATGGGCCTAATGGGTCCAATACCGTTGTCTGGTAATGTCTCAGCAGTGGTATTATGAGAAGTAATCTCTGAATCAGTGGCTATAACATAAGATTTATGGACAACAAATAATCAAAAGAGCAGATACATGACTATAATAACCTATTATATTGATAGCTCTTGGAAATTACAAAATCACATTTTGAGGTAAAAATTAATCAATTCTTATACTTGTAACTTTTCTTAATTTTTTTATAAGTTATTGGACTCTAATTATATTTATAACGATTATTTTTATGATATGTTTTCTTATGTTCTTGGTCCTCATACTAGTGATTGACTTTACAATGTATTTTGATTGTTTAATGGATGAGAATATTGATATAAAGTTGTCCATAATTACTTTAGACAATTGTAGCACAAATGATTCAATGATTGTTATAGTTAGGGAGAAGTTGAGTTCAAGTGTTTTATTAAAGAATGTTCTTTTCTTCATATACGTTGTTGTGCATGTATCTTAAAGGATGGGATACAAAAATTTGAGATAGTGTAACATTTTGGATAGTAACTCCTAAAAGGAAGAAAAAGTTTGAGGATTATGGTAAATAATGCCGCATTTCTTACACTAGAATGTTGTATCTAGATTGTCTAACTAGATGGAATTCAACTTTCAATATGTTAGAAATTGTTATACATACAAAGATGTTTTCAACAGCTAAGATAACATGAGTTTCAATGTATCTATTTTTCAACAACTTTACAATGGGAGTTTGCAAAGGATATTTGTGATAAATTAAAAATATTTAATGAAGTTACTAAATTGATTTTTGGCACCGAATATCCAACTTTAAATATTTATTTTCCAAATATTTGTGAGATCAAGTTAGCAATAGTTGGATGGCTTACTTATCCTTTTGAGATAATTCAAAAGTTGGTAAAAAAAATGTCAAATAAGTTTGAGAATTATTAGTGTGACGTATGAATTAATGGAGATTTCCTCTATATTAGATCCTAGTTACAAGATGGAGTTACTTGAATTTTATTATGAGCATGTGTATGGAGTTAAATATTTGTCATAGTTATAAAGGATTTGACAGTTGTGTTATGATTTGCTTGTTGAGTATCAATTAAGAACAAAGGATGAATTAAAAGATTGTTCTCCACCACAGGACATTGGTGATATTGTGTAGGATGGTAGACTACATGCTTATTATGATAGGTTTCTTAAAAAAAAGGGGCCAAACCTATATTTTTTATGACAGAGCTAGATCATTATTTTGGGCAGGAGGTTTAACGAATGAAATCTAATTTTGATATTCTAACATGGTGGAAGGTGCACGGAGTCAAATATCCAACACTGTAAATAATTGCAAACAATGTTAGTTATTCTGATATTTTTTGTAGCCTCTAAATTAGCATTCAATGTTGAGGGTCATATAATTAGCCTTCATCGTAGTTGATTACAATGGAGTAGTTTAGAAGCTTTGATGTGTGCTAGACGTTGGTTATAGGGTGGAGAGAATATGAGTAAATTTGTAGTTTCTTTAGTTAAACATCATAATTCGTATAACTTGATATTTTTCTTTTTACATATCAATTTTATATTTATAATTTGTTCTTTATAGGAAATGATACTTCAAGTTCTAATGTAGTTGAAGACTATACTTCTATACTTAATGAGATGTATTCTAATAAAGAAGGTAAAAAATAATTTAATATTTTTATACTAACATTTGCATTGAGTTATAGTTTTTATGATTATGTTTCTTATTTTTTATTTTCCTTGATGCACATGAAATAACCAACAATATTTCTAATCGGTTGATATAAAATGATAGTATGTGTGATCATTTGTGAAATAAATTTTCTTAGTTTTTTTTATCCTCTGTTTGTGTGATCATTTGTGAAATAAATATAAAAAATTAGATAAAATTAGAATCAAATAATCAAGCATTGTATCATAATTATAATTAATTTTAGGTATATAAATCAATAGAATGATAATTCATCAGTTATGGATATGGTGACAGTGATGATAGGGAAGAGGTGGTGGTGGTTATGGTAATGATAGTCATAAGATGGAGGTGGTGGTGGTTGTGATGGTGGTGAGGTGGTAATAGTACATTCTAAGAGATGAATTTAAAGATAGAATAAAAATATTTTAAAACTAAAAACTAGTATTAACAAACTTCTTTTTTATAGTTTCAAGAATTGACTTAAAATTGTTTTCAAAATATATGAAAAATTAATTTAAAACCATTTTAATCTAATGAGTTTTGTTTTTACAAAAAAAAGTATGTTTTTCATATATCTCACAAAAATTACAAAAAGGTTGATCAAATAAAACATGAGTACATCTATACAATTAATTCTATTACTAAAAGAAAGGAAAGAAATTATCTCACCTTAAAATGGAAATAAATTATAGATTCTAATTATCATATAAAAAGAAAGAATCAATCAACCTAATTTATATAGATATTGAAATAAAAAGGAAATAGGATCAACTTAATTCTAAGAAACAAAATCTTTGATTATTAATATTTCTCCTCAATTTGGATGGTAGATATCTATCACGTTAAAATTAGATATTAGACTCTCATAACTTAGCCTTGAGAGAATCTTAGTTAGAATATTTTCTATTTGTTGAGATAAAGGTGTGTACTTGACACATGCAATCCTATTGTTAAGTTTTTCTATTATGAAATGACGGTCAATATTCATATACTTGATTCTATCATGATGAACATGATTCTTGGCAATACTAATGGTTGGTTTATTATCACATAAAATTTTCAAAGCTTAGACTAAGAGGATTTTAAGTTCCTGAAGCATCCTTTGAAGCTAAATCCCTTCACATCTATCATAGGTTAGTGCCCTAAACTTAGTTTCAACGTTGCTTCTAGCAACCATAAGTTGTTTTTTTCTCCTCTGTGTGATAAAGTTTCCTCACATATAAGAAAAATATCTTGTAGTCTATTTTCAATCCTCCATATTTTGATATTTGTTGTCATTGTTGTCATTTGCTGATAAGGTTACCAATGAACAATTGTTGTTATTGTTGTTCATTATTATTGCTATCATAGTCATTACTATCATCCTAATTATTTATCAATATTATTATTAATATCATCATAACATTATCACCAATTATCTATTGTAATAAAAGTGAGAATTTTATTTTACTTTATATTTTGATATACATAAAAGATAACATTAGAGCATATGACGTAATGATTAAGTGTTTTTATATGTTTGAAAAGATTGATGTTTGAATCAACAAGAAGAAGCAATTGAATATTAATAATGTACTGTATAAATAATTATTTAATGGAATGAACCTAAATATTTTTAGAGGTGAAAAAATATACTTTTTTCATTTTGAAAAAATATCTACAAGAATGATAAATTTTTATATTTTACTTTTCTATTTTTATAATTCTAAACCTATTGAACTTAAAAGCAACAATATTTAAATTTGTTAAAGTTTAAATTTTTTATCTTCATAATTTTGAATTTATTAAATCAAAATTTATCTTTTTCTCATACCAAATTGATTTTAAAAATACGCCCATGCTTACCTGCGAACTATATGTACATATATATGTTATTTTTTAAAAAATTTATACGCACAATACTCACATTCTTTTACATCCGACAAAAATATCCTTTGATAATTGATTAACATTTTTATAATTAATTATACATTTTCATATAAAAAATAAAATTAATATAAATAGTGAAAAAACATAATCATTAATTATTTAATAAAATATGATTAATCGATTATTTACATTATTAATCAATTACATGTATGAGTGATTAATTATCTAAATGATTAATTAATTATTTATATAATTAATATATAAAATTAATTAATTAATTAATTATTGATATAATTAATTAATTATCAATTAAGAGTTAAAGTATAACTAAGTATAATTAATGTGCGTATATAAATATATCAATGATTGTTTTTTTTTCTTTCAATGAGTAATTCTTAGGCAAACTACTTCATTTGTTTTACATAATAATTTTATTAAAGATAATAAAAAGATATATTATTTAATAAAAATTATTATTTTTTTGTAATTTTTTTATTTTTTCAAAATATAAATATAGTATGTATTTTAAATTTTTTTATAATTTTAATACATTTATATTTATAATTATATTATAATAATTTTTATTAATTTTTTATTTTTTCTAAACTGTTCCTTCTAATCTAAGATCCTAAATCCACTACTATAATTAGTTAACTTACAAAATTACAACTTTTCAATCAACTTAGGTGATTTATGATTGTTTTAGTATAGAACTAGAAAAATAAATTGGACCAAATCGAACCTACTTGACAAAATGTAGGGTTTAATTTGAAAATTTTAAGTTTGAATAAATTTAAATTTTTTTTTTTGTTAGATTCAATTATTTAATTCACAAAATTCTAGAAAAAGTTCAAAAAAATTCAAACTTTTAACTGACTCAGGATATCATTTTAAAAATGCAAATTGAATTTTAACTTTAAAATCTAGTTCATTTAAGCTTGTAGTAGGTTGATTCGATAGAGGTTGAGTACGTTGTTTTATCATCATTAATTTAATATCTTGCTAGTTTGATATTATTTAAATTGATTACTTGAAATATTTTTAATTTAATTAATCAAATCGATAAGTCCAATTTAATTTTTAAAATATTAATTTTAATTATATTTCTTAATTCCATTTTTAAGCAATTTTTTTCTTTGTATTCAACAACTACGACAGTCAAGTTTATATTTATGAGTATTTATAACCTTTTCTTTAAGCTAGTTTTAATACATGTTTGAGAAAAAATAATTTTTAAAAGTAATTTTAGAATATTTTTTAAAAATGAAAAAATAAATAATTTTATAAGTATATCAAACCTTTTACCAGTTTTGAATGAGTAAATATTTTTTTAATCTCTAAAAAACTAAAAGTTAATCATATAAAATTTTAAAAGTTGAAATTATTTTTTTTCTTCTTAAAAAATAAATACTTAATAATTTTGATTCTTAAAAGATAAAAAATAATTAATTATTTTTTTGAAAATAAAATAATTTTTATCTTTTAAAATAATAAGACTTTTTGTTTTAAAAATTAATATAATCTACTTCTAATTTTTTAAAATAAAATTAGAACAGATTACATTTACATCTTATAAGATTTAAAAAACTTTCCTATGATATTTATTTTAGGAAATTAGGAAAGGTACATATAATTTTGATAAAATTAGGAAAGTACTCCAATTAAAAACGGCATACAATGTTATACCAGGAAATTCATATAAGATAAAAAAAAAAGAATAAAATTACAATAAATCATAGAAAATGTGAATGTAATTTATAATAAAAATCACTGTTTACTAGTGTCTAGTTACACTAACAAACTTTTGAAAACGTAAAATAAACGAAAAATAATCAGAGTTTAGCTAGATATTGCAATGATAACCATACAAATATGCAAAAGTAAATGACATGGACAAACCAATGTCTACGAAAGCGTTGTAACTCTCGTCTTCATAACCCTCAACAGCTTCAAACAACAATCTTCGCGTCGGGTCAAGCTCAGTCCACAGCACCGCTAACTTCTTTGCGCTTTTCAATGAAGAACGCCTCGGACTCTGCCGGCGAGATCTCGCCGGAGATGAGGTCCGGCGAGAGCGGCGGAGGTGGTGGGCCCAGGCCCACGATCAAGATCAATGTTTCGTACGGTTCCTCTCACCACGAGCTCCACCTCCCAGCCCAATCAACTTTCGGTTAGGTTTCTTCTCTTTCAATCTACGTATCTCTTTAATATTTATTCGCGAATTTAATAATTTCGACATTGGTACTTTTTATTGGACTGAACATAGTGAGTTTCGTGTGCGTTATTCGTGATGTCGTGCATATAGGAGAAAAAACTTTAGAAATTCCTGAATTGGGGTTGATGTTGTGTTGTTTAGTGAGTTCATGATGGGAATAAGAATTTTTAAGTGATAATATGTGCTAAAAAGATATTGGTGGATATTAGAGAACTTCATTTGATTAAATATCTGGCGAATTTGAGTTTGGCTTATAAGAAGTTTGTTGTATTTGAATAAAAATGTCATATTTTGGTTGGAGATTGGAAAATACTTAGCTTTGTTGCGATTTGACATAGTTAGAGGGTTCGATCTTGCTTTCCTTTCTTTGAGATGTTCCAAATGTTCTGACATCAACTGATAATTCAAGATCCTACTTAATAAATTTTGAACTTCTGTACAAGAAAATAATGGAAATCTTCTTAGCAAAAAAGTTGAGTTCTGTTGTGTCTGCTAATAAAGTTAGTGAGAACATATATATACTCCTTTTGTTTTGCGATTTCAGGAAGTGTTGTCGTTCTGGACCTATTTTTCTACTTTTACTTGAAAGAATGTTCTATGATATAGTTATTTTGGTTATATTCTATTTATTTGTTTGCATTAACGGAATTATTTATTAGTATGGTAATCTTGGTAGTGAATGTTATGATGAGATAGTTAATGATAAGGTGTGCAGTTGTAGCTTTTGATAAGTGCCAGTAACTAGTAAGATATATGATGCTGAAATGAATATTCCAACCAAGGAATACAGAAGTGTAATAACTCTTGAGAAAAAGTGAAAATTGACTACAGAAAATCCACTGGCTTCTGTTGATTTGGTGCCATGTTTTTGGTTTTCTAGAAACAGACTGGATTAAATTCAATTCTTAAAACAAGTTTCAGTTAAAATCTTTGCAATTGGAAATGGTTAGCATAAGATCTAAACAAGTTTTACACACACTCGTGCACATAATTCTGTTTTCTTGGTAACAGGGTCAGCAGCCTTTGGGAAAATTTACTTCTAGGTAAACAATTTTTAAATTTTATAGTTTTTCTTTGGTTTCAAATTTGTCCCCAAACATCTTGTGCTTAAAGTTTTTTTTTTTTTTTTTGCATTTCAAAGTAATTTACTCGTTGGCTGCCATTTGACACCTGTTCTATATTAGCTAAACTGACGTGTTTATAGTCATTCCCATGTCATCAGGAGGAAAAGCAGAATTCCTAGCAAATTTGTAGATTGTACTTATTACTTCTTGGGGAGTGGATTTGTTGAAACTTCAGAGACCTGAAGCACATTACAACTAGAGTCTAGCCAGACTTCCTTTTGTACAATGCTCATTCTGATTAGTGCTTAATTCTGCATATGGATATTGATTGTTTCTTCTGGAATATGTTTAGGAAGTTGGTGGTTTACTTAGAAATGGTGTATACTAGTACAAAATGTTGATAGAAACCCTGGTTTTTAGAGTATAGAAAAGTGTGAATAATTCCCAATTGAAAAAATAACCACTAAATTAAGCTTGTCTCTAAAGTGAGCAAGTAAGAATGTATCCATCCTTGAATATTTAGAGGATTAAGATCACAATGCACTTTAAATTAAGTCAAGGATGGAAGCACCCTTACATGGGCACTCGAGAGACAAACTTGCATTAGAGGAGCCTTATCATATTAGAGGATAATGGAAAAAGAAACACAGCAAAACAGATTTACAGAAATAGACTCTTCCTCATAACAAAGAAATATAATGAAAGCTCTCAATACAGAAATGAAAAGAAGAGATCTCAGGTCATTCAAGATACCTATAAATTCTGATCCCTTGCCCAATTCTTGCCTGTTTCTCCTCTACCTGTTCCTTTTCATTGTACTCCTTCTAAGTAACTATCTGCTGCCGCGGTTCCACCTGCCATGTGAGCAGTGGGGATCCATATCATACTTATCACAATCCTTTCCCCATGATCAAACATATTCTATCAATGGTATATATGTTTGTATTAATTGGGTCCTCAATAACTGGGATGTTAAGAAATTGATTACTTGTTAAAAACCGGTTTAGCACCCTAGGAGCATTGACTCTTCTTCAAAGGAAAGGAAAATGTTGCTTTCCTACAATTTTCACTGATGATATCATATTAAAATCTTCCTGCATTCTGATATTAACCATTTCATCGTTTGGAAAATGCTTGAGGAACTTGGTGCCTGTCTTAATACTGTCATGTAGTTCTATTGGAATAGAATGTATTCTGTTCTCATTGATATATTGTCTTATTTGGATTTTCGATAACAGGGGATGTTAAGAAATTGCTTGTTGATAAAACTGGTTTAGAGCCTGAAGCACAACGGCTTTTCTTCAGAGGAATGGAAAAGGATGATAAAGAGCATTTGCACCTTGAAGGTGTCAAGGACAAGTCAAAGATTTTGCTTCTGGAAGGAACTGCTAGCAAAGAAAGGAAACTTGAGGAAACCAGGAAACAAAATGAGATGTCTAAAGCTTCTGAGGCTATTGCAGGGGTCAGAGCTGAGGTGGATAAGCTCTCAAATAGGGTGAGCATGTGGTTAAATATAAGTACTATACTTATCGTAGAAAGTATTAATTGGAGAAAGAACAATGAAATATTCTAATTTTTTAGGTGACTGCCTTGGAAGTGGCCATCAATGGAGGGAACAAGGCTCCTGAGAAAGAGTTTCTTGTGTTGACGGAGTTGCTTATGAGTCAATTGCTGAAACTGGATGGTATTGAGGCTGAAGGTGAAGCAAAGTTGCAGAGAAAAGCTGAGGTAGTATTTATGACATTATAGTTGCTAAGTTAAAATGTTAATTATTTGTCTTTGCTTGTTGTCTTTTTCCTATTTCATTTGACCTATTGTATTGGTTAGTCGTGTTCAATAACATCCCTCACTTTTACTATATAAACTATAAACTGGTTGATGGAATTATATGGAGTCTTTCTCACCAAGATTTATTGCACTTTGAGGATTCCCATGAGATAAATTTTCACTGAAACAAAAATGTGTTGATAAAAGAAGACTAGGGAAGATGAGTTGAATCAAGTTTTTACCCAAAAGAAGTCCTTTGCTAGAACACTTATAATATTACTTTGCAGAGATCAGTTGACTAATAAAATTAGTCAGCTTGATAGAATCGGTGGTTCAAGTGCTGGTAGGGAAGAAGAAATGAACATGGTTGTGGCCCAGTAGCCTAAAGGCCTACTGTGTGAAAGGTTTACAATAGGAGAAGAAATATAAAGAGGCCTGGGGTAGTTAGTTAAATAACATGGAAGGTTCGTTAGAATTATAGAGGGAGTTCTTGTGACTATGAAGAGGTTTTATGGATGGGGTGACATTTGGTGGGAGGCATGCTCTAGGTTATTGTTAGTCATTAAGTTGGGCAGAGAATAGAGATTCTCTGATGAGCTGTGGCTCTGGTATGTGGCTCTGTAATAGCACAGAGCGATTGTTTTTTATTTCAATTAGAGTTCAGTAACCAGAATACTCATTCTGGATTTCTATCACTGCTACCACAAACAGTAAATAAAAATGGAAATTTAAAAGGTGAGGATCAGCTACCATTGTGTAGTCTATGTTACATTTGAGATAATAATATATCAACATGAAAAGTCAATGCAATATCAACATGAGAAGTAACTCCACTGTTTTGCACGTGACAAACCTAAGGGTTCGGTGCAGTGGAACACCAGCGGAAGTTGTAGATTTGAAACCATTTGATAATTTGATGTGAAAGTGGCAGTTGGAAGAACTTTGACTTCTCAAGGCAAATAAGGATCTTATCGAGATCCCCGTGATTAATGTTAATGTCACGTCGGAGAATGACTAGCAAGTATTAATGATGTGCACCAAGAGTTGAAACATGAAATATGTTATTTGTTGGTGTTAGTGTTAGTTTCTTTATCACCAATTTTCTAACCATTTTCTTTTTTCATTTTTACTTTGGGTGAAGAGACGTATTTGTTTAATATTAAAATATTGTCCTTTTCATTTGGTAACCTGTAGTAAATTGTATCATCTCTTCACATATTGCTTCCATATATATATATATATATATATATATCCCTTCGCATGCGTTGGTGTATACACCCGTGTGTAGATACAATTTGGTGATCTAAATATTGGATCAGCATTGCAATTATTGCCTTTGATGGACTGAAACGAGCTTTTTCTTCATTGAATAGGTGCGTCGTGTGCAGAGCCTTGTGGATACATTAGATTCTCTAAAGGCAAGAAATTCCAACCCATTTAGCAACAGCAGCAATGCTGTCAGAGTAACAAACCAATGGGAAACCTTTGACTCTGGAGTGGAAAGCTCGGACGCCCCATCCCCAACGACATCTTCAACAAAAATAACTCAAGATTGGGAGCGGTTTGATTAACTCAAATTATTTTGAAACATTTAAGTTATAAAGCTTGCTCAACACCATACTATTAGGTCTTCACCCTTTGTTCAAGTTAGTTTTTTTCTTAAATTTAGAGGTCTTGGCGCAACAGCGAGATTGTTGCCTTGTGATATGGTAGGCAGAGATTTTTATTGCCGAAATATTCTCTCCGCTCAGAGGTGAAGTTGCATATGTTTAATCTTCCTCGTGCATTAGTTTTGGTCAAAACATGTAAACCAAATTGTGTTCTTTTTTACTTGAATAATACTGTCTCATCTTCAGATCACTTTGTTTTTTATCTTCTGTTTATAATGTTGTTCGTAATTTACGATTTTATTTGAGGCATTCATTTCAGCCTAACTTTTTTACGACTTTTTTTTTTCGTTTTGTCAATGAGCTGCTACTTCAAAATCCCCATGAAGAATTAAACAGTTCAGTAAGTTTTCTTTCACTGCATATTGTTCTAGTTGGAAACATCGACAATATCTTTAGTTTTTTCGGCTACAGTGCCCTTTGTACCAGGGGAACATGGGAGCATGGTATTAAATTATAGTTGCTTGCGATCACTGTGGTAGTTGCAATAACTTTCAGGTCTGTGGCTGTGTCATTGCCATGTGATAATTGAAGTCAAAGACTGACGTTTAGGTTCAAATAAACTGCCACGATCAAAAAGACTTATCAATAGTTAAAGAAGGATAATTAATTATTAAGAATGGATAAATACGTTTGAAACCCAACGAAAGATATGTCGTGTACTTGTCCCCTGGCTCTAGCCAGACACTAAAATGGTATTGTCATTCAGTGTGCATCCTCCCCTCGACTCCTTCCGCCAAAGTTTAAATCACACCACTTTTGTTCATGTCTATAATTATTACTCTAGTTTTTAAGATCGTATGTTATTCATTTTAATCTTTAATTTTTTTAAAAGTTTTATTTTAGTTTTCAATTTTATAAGTGAATAATACATATAATTTTAAAAATTAAAGTGGTATATTAGAGTTTCATATTATCTAGAAATATAATTAACTAAGTATATATAAAATGGAGATAATTCTTATCTTGTAAGCTAGTTTTTGAATTTCAATTAGGTCTATATTTAACTTTTAATATAATATTATAATATATTTAAAGTTAATCTTGAAGATGAGCAAGTATTTTAAAATTCTATATTATTTAAAAACATGATTAATCAAATATATATAAGATAAGAATTATTCTCATCTCATCAATTAAATTTTTAAATTTAGTTAAAGTCAAACTTAATTTTTAACATAATAATTTTAATTTTAATTCTATGTTCATATAATTCATATTTCAGTTCTATATATAAATCAATTTGTCTTGTTTAAAAAAATTTATAGAAGCCAATATCTATAAAAATTATTAAAAAATATTTTATTAAGTTATTAGAATAAAAAATTTTGCTTATGAATCAATTAAAAATTATAGTAGATAACTTTTAAAAGTAATTGTTACTAACGTCAATAACTTTTAATTATATTATTAGTATTTTTAACTAATTTTTTTTAAAATATATATCAATAAAAATATATGAAAAAAATCATTTTTATGATCATATGCTCATTTGACTTTATTTAGCATATATTTAGCAGTTCAAGTTGACATTATATTATTTTAGAGACTAATGTAATTATGGCTAGCAAATGCGAGAATAAGTTATATTTTAATTTTATATATTAAAATAAATATAAATTATAAATATAATATATGCTGATAAAGAGGTTATTAAATAAATTTAAAATTTTTAAAGTTTAAATTTAATTTATTTATTTAATTTTTTAAAATTCTTTACAAAATTATCAATTTTATTTTTTTTATTTTTGTAATTTGATTTTTTATTTATGACTTTGATATAAAAATTAATATTTTTCATCAATCATTAACTTTGTCTAATATTATTTAGTTGATTATATAAAATAAATTTTAATTTATTGTAGGTGATGATAATTCTTAATTTATGAGCTAGCTTTTAAAATTAAGTTAAATTTAAATCTAATTTTAATATGATAATAGAATTTATTTTAAATCTATTATTAAAATATGTGTAGATGTTCATTTTTATAATTGACCAATTTACAGATATGTCCATGCTTTAGATGCCAAATTTTAGTGGTGAATAAGTGTGTTAAAGTTTCACATTGCCTAAAAATTATGATCAACCAAATGTATATAAAGTAAGATAATCTTAACTTTGTAAGCTAAATTTTTAGGATGAGTTATATTCAAACCTAAGTTTCAATATAGTGATTTACATTTGATTCTATGATCCACATAATTCATATTTCAGCTCTGTATGTAAATTAATTTAATTTTTGTTTAAAAAGTTTCTAGAAATTAATATCCATAAAAACTATTAAAAAGATATAATTTTGCTAAGTTATGAGAATAAAATTTTTTACTTATCAATTAATTAAAAATTATAGTAGATAAATTTTAAAGTAATTATTATTAGTATTTTTAACTAACTTTTTAAAAAATATGCCAATAAAAAACATGTGAATTTTTTTTTATAATCACATACTCATTTGATTTAATTTAAAATATATTTACCTTTGCAATTTATTTTGACACCGTGTTCCTTTGGAGACTGAGTGGAATAATTGCTAGTAAAGATGAGAATAAGTTAGGTTTTAATTTTATATATTAAAATAAATATAAATTATAAATATAATATGCATTTAGGTTTTTGAATAAATTTAAAATTTTTATAAGATTAAATTTTAATTTTTGAAAAACATAAATTTACAAAATTATCTATTTTAATTTTATTTATTTTTTTAATTTGATATTTTATTCATTACTCTGACATTAAAAAATTATTATTTTCCATCGCACATTAATTTTGTCTAATATTATTTATTTGATTCTATACGATGAATTCCAAATTTTCAGGTTTTATATTTAGGGAAATGTTTCAATTTACTGTAGAATAAATCTAGCTTTTTAAATTGAATAATGGTGAACGCTTTTACAGATATAAAATTAACTTTGTAGCATAAACTTGATTTTAATATATATATATATATATATATATATATATATATATATATATATATATATATATATATATATATATATATATATATATAAAATTACAATTGTTATTTAGTCAAAATTAAGGAATGATTGGGTCTAGCTACTTTAAAGTTATATTAGTGTTTTTGAGAAAATGTGTTGACTTTAATTCTATATAGTATGTTATTTTATTGAATTTCAGTATTTTTTTAAAAAAATTAAGATGAGTTTGATTTCAGAAAATATATTATTTTTATTTTTATTTTTAATTATAAAAAATTATCTTATTTTTCATCTATTTTCTATTTTAAAAATTTGTAACGAAAATTATGAAAATAAAAAATAACTACTTTTTGTTTTTCCTATTTATAAAATATTAAAAATTCTGAAACCAAACGTCAAAATTTTAATTTTGTATTAATTACTCTGCATGATGGGGTATACTATTAATCTATGTGTTGTTATTCAATGATTACACAAATCATATCCCCATGCAATTCCTTCCCAAGTTTGAAAATTTCATTCACAAATATGATAATCTCATTGCTACGTATATAATATCAAACTTACTATGTATGAGCATTGCATTTGTGTTTCCCCATAAGCCCCCACTATACCAAACTATATATACATGACCTATAAATTTATGGTTACACCCCTTGCTCCATTAACATAGGGCGATGCTGGAAGTTATATCGCTTTTGATGATCCATGTTTGGTTGGGTCATATTTTTCTCCATCACCCCAAAGGGCATAAGCTTCTTCACCGTGGACGGCATCATCGCCGATCTGGAGCTGCTCGTCCGGCATCCTCAAGGGTATGAAGAATTGTATGGCTAGAAGAATGAGGGTGGTGGAGACTAAGTTCCATCCCGTGACGAAAAATGCTGCCACTAATTGCTTCAAAAACTGAACACCACCTCCACCACCATAGAAGGCACCCCTTGAGTTAGTCACTGGTAATATGAGTCTACAGAGCTCTGGTTCGGCTAAGAGACCTGTGAGGAGGCCACCCAAAAGGCCAGCCACAGCATGTGTATGAAACACTCCAAGGGTGTCATCTACCTGTGTGATGTAAATTCACAAAATTCTAAGGAATAGAAATTATAAAAAAAAAATGTTGCTGTATATCTAAAAATACAAGAAATAAAATGGAAAGAAGAGAAAGATAGAAAAGAAAAAATGAAGAAAAATATGATGTAGTAAATGATATGATATGATATGATAAAAAATATATATAAAAATGAGATGTATGAAACACTCTTCCTATCGTCACTATTTCTCCATCGCAACTCAAATGTGACAAGAACAGCTCGATCATCCCAATTCTCTCTTCACTTCTATAATTTTGAATTTTTAAAATAATTTCATTTTCTTTTCCATTTTGATGTCGAAACTGTGAACCTTCCACCACTATCCATCACAAATTTGTCCCCTTTCTTACATGCATGGAGTTCCTCGACATATAAACTTTCCAATGCTATGCCCAGAGCTTGTTTCGACGTTTTTCCAATGCTATGCCCTTAGGTTAAATTCTGCTTTATATTTTAAGAGGTGTTTTGTGATTAAGATTGGGAATAACTTGGATGGATTTAACCATTAAAAAATTCTGTATATGAACTTCAATACATGAGGATGAAATTAAAAAAAGTTAGAATTACTTTATCTTAGTATTAGTATTTATTTTGTATGACCTTTACAGGTTAACTTGTCAAATCTATTTTATAGTTGAACATAATATGAAAATTGAATTTTTACTCCTATTTAATGATTTTCTAAAATTATAAAAAAAATAATTTAATTCTAAAATTTTAAAGGATTATTATTACAAATTTTGCCTCATTTAAAAATAATTTAATGTTGGAATTAAATTTTTAAATATGTTAATAATTTAATAAAATTTTAAACTTTAAGCTTTTAGTTTTGATTTTCAAATTTTACCAAAGAATCAAGATTTATGAAACTTATATTTTTTTTTTATTTTAAAACCTTCGAGTAATTATTTCTTTTATATTTATATTCTTCTAACTATTTGAATTTGAGTTGCTATTTTACCAAAAAAAATAATATGCGAGTGATGATTTAAAAAAATTTAATTTTTTTTTCAATTGAATGAGAGATAAAATCATGAGAGTTTGATTTGCATCATACATCCTATGCATTCTTTGATTAATTTTGGTATTAAGTTATGATGTTCCACTCCCAATGTGAAGAGATTAAAATCATGAAAGTTTGATTTGTATCATTCGTCATATGCATTTTTCACATAATTTTGATATTAAGTTATGATGTTCCACTCCCAATGTGAAGAGCCATGGGATATTCATGTTACACACTCGATGTGCTTGGTGTAGAGAACTTTGAGTTATTGATATTTCACATTTGGTGTGTTCGATGTGAATATCCTTAAGGTATCGATGTTCCATACATACCAAATGTGATAAATACTGCACTTGGTGTTAATAATTTTGAGTTATTTATGTTTCATTTCTATTGTATTCTATGGACTCTAAACTTTGAGATGAAGATCCATAAGTATTGAGTTGATACTGCATCTAATATGATGATCTATGAGCTATTAATTATTTGACCATTACGTTTCATGTCTATTGTACTAACCTAATATTATCTTTGGCATGATGATTCATGAATTATCATATCACATGTATAACATTTCATCTAATGAAAGACTTATTCTAAAGATGAAGAGACATGATATATGTATTATATTTGCTATTATGATCCTATTAGTTGTCTTGTGCAATTAAAAAAATTAACGTATGTATCACTCTTTTTTCTATTTTTTATGGTACAATTGCATACATTTATTTTATTTACAATATGGATTGATATTTCCAGTTTAATATTAACATAAAGATAAATAGTGATGGTGATTCTTAAGAAAGAGTTTTTAAAGCATTTATATGAACATTGTAACTTTTTATTTATTTAATCTTTGAGTAATAAAAGAGAACTTAATATTAACATAAAGATAGATAGTGTGGGTGATTCTCAAGAAAGAGATTTTAAAACATTTATAAGAGCAACATAACTTTTTATTTATTTAATCTTTGAGTAATAAAAAAGAATTAATATCGAATATTATTTAATTTTATGCAACTAAACAAATTGATCTCCATTTTTATTTCTAGATTCTATGATCAAAGATGGAGGATTAGAATTTTTTTAATAGTTATAATATTTTATTTTATTTTTGTTAAAGCTATAAATATTTACATCTATTTGTAATTGATGGTTAGTTTAGGATTATTGTGAAAGAATAATTATGAAATTTTATGTTGGTTGTGATTTTTATTTTCTTTAGATGTTATGCTATGTCATTATATAATAATGTTGATATTTGTTGCTTATTGTTATATATGTTAAATATGGTTATGTATAAATTATTTTATTAAGTATAATTTTTTAGCTAATGATGGAGTCTTATATTCAATATTTATAGGAGATATGTTGTAAAAAAAATTACTTTCTTTCTTATTAAAATTATATAACTTTTATAATTTGGTTTGTGAAAGATAAAATTTTAGAGTTGGATCAAACCTTTATAATATCAAATTATTAATTATTTTTAAATTGTCATCTTAAAATTTTATTTAATGTTAAAATTTTAAATTCATAAATATCATATTTAATTAAATGTTAAAAAATTTCTGTTTTGTATTATTTTTTAGCTTCAGATTTTGACTGTTTATAGTATACAATTAGTTATTTTTATTTTTTTTTTAAAACTTGACCTTATCATTTTAAATTTAAATAATTATATATTTTACTTAAAAAATTATATTTTAAATTTACGATATACTTATTAGTATGATTATATATATGAGCATAGCTGAAAATTAATTTCATGGTATGACAACAATATCTAAGGATTAATTATGTAACCTACCTTCGATTGGTAATATTGTTAGAGATTTAAATATCACCTCACCAATATAGCAAATGAGTGGAAACTATTCAAGTAACAAAGATATAATAATAATGTTGCTTGATCTTTTGTTCAAGAAAAATTATGCAATCAACACTCAAAATTTTGAGTTCCAGTCCTTTTAAATCATAAGTCTAATTTTGAAACAGTAAATCCTAAGACATGGGAATTAATTCATTGATATTCTATGTCCTTCATATCAAGCCCAACCCAACTTTTATCTTGCGTGGATGAAAGAAGTGTTAACCAACAGATAACCTGTGAATTAGTTCATCTCCAAGCTAACTTCCTATATTATTTAATGAGAATTAATGGAATAAGCATAGCAAAAGCGACCCAAACCTAAAACACACTTTCCAATGCCTTTAACGTATATTTTATTATTGCTTTTATAACATTGGCTCTAGACATTGATGTTAATATTTTTATTTTATTATTAAAGAAATGATAATATATTTTTAACACAATTTTTAATAATTTTTTAATTTTTTAATTTTACTTTTTTCAAAACATTTAGAACCTTGATTTATAAGATCCTTATTATTAAATGAAATGAATGTCCCCTAAATATCTATTAAAACATGGTGAAAAGTATGCAAATCAGAAATGTATGAAAAATCTATGCTCAAGAATTATCCGTGAAAGGTGGAGCAGTGAAAAGGACAATACTTTGACTGAAAAAGAAAATAGTACCTTTTGTAGAATGCTTGACTTCTTGTGAAGGATCATCATGGACATCCATGGAATGCTTCCTGAGAGTATTCCCATCACTATAGCCGCCCAAGATTGCACAAGTCCTGCAAGTTACATCACCACCCTCCTATTAATGTCAACAACCACCAACTTACCTACACATTGCAAGTAATGATAATAACAACATTTAAATGTTTTCAGCTACATATAATTTTCACTTTTTTACTAAATATTTTTTATTACAGGTAATTCAATTTCAATTGGATATAATTATTATAAGCGATAGTTTTTTTTTGAAATTTTAATATTATATATTTAAGATTTAAAATTCAAATATTGTATTAAATTTATAAATTTTAAAATAATATTTAAAAGATTAAAAACTTTAATATTTAAAAATATTCAATGATTCAAAATTAATTTTATTTAATTTTAAATCAAATAAATATATAATTTCCTTTATAATAAATTAATTTGATTATATAGAGTTAACTAATAAATTAATGTTTCTTTTTATATATGTATCATAAATTTATCCTTAATTTTTAAAAATAATATAAATTAATTTTTTAATAAAAATAAATTATAAAACAGATCAATAAAAAAAAACTAACAAAAAAATTTATAAAAAGTTAAAAACCAATTTATACTATCATAAAAAAAAAGTATGAATTTGTTATATATAAGAATTGATCTAAATGTGAATTTTTGAGTAGATATATATACCAGCTCCTGGGGTGATGCAAACAAGTCCAGTCATCATGCCCTGAACAGCTCCAATAACAGAAGGCTTGGAAAAGAAGATGACATCAAGAGTGGTCCACACAAGGAGGCTAGTGGCAGCACATATGTTAGTGTTGAGAACTGCAATGGAAGAGTCAATGTTTGCTGCATATGGTGCTCCACCATTGAACCCTGACCATCCCATCCACAGCAACCCAGCACCTCCTAGCATTAGCAGCACATTGTTTGGTGGAAACCTCTCTCTGTCACTCTTCACCCTTGGCCCAACCTGAAACTAACCTTTTACCCCTTAGGATTTTCAACCAAATTTCTCTTACCACACAAATTATGCTCATACAATAATTTAACAAATAAAAAAAGGGAAAAAAAAGTGATCATTTGGATCAAAAATCATCAAAGATAAATCTTGAAATAAACCATAATTTGAATCTCTAAAAAAATGGAGTCAATTATATAAATCTTGAAAGATAAAAATTATTTTTTTAAAGATAAAAAATTAATTATTTTAATAATTTATTTTAGTTTTTATAAAATAATTACAATTTTTTATTTCTTAAAGATTAATTTCATCGATCTCAATTTATTTTAAATAAATGACACAGTAAGAAGAGATTAAAAATATTAAAGAAATTGTATACCTTTATTGTATTTCTAATAAAAGTGGGTGTTCGGCGATTTTTTAAAAAAAGTAAAAAAAAAATATCAATTCACTTCATAAAATTGGCAGCAATAATCGATTTGATTAAATGTCGTCATGATTAATTTGAAATAATCATTACCAATTAATTTGATTCTTAATTTCAAAAATTATTTAGCTTCTTTGGCATTGGCAACTGTATGAATTCAATTCCTGACGCACAAAGGATCAAATTGACCAAAATGGTGCCATAAATCAATTTGACAATCAATTGTCTAGATAAGGAACATAATTTATTCTTTTGCAAGGTCAAAAATCAAATTGATTGTTACTTTTACTTTCATATTAAATTGCTATCAGAGAAATGATAAAAATATACAACAAAACAAATAATAAAGAAAAAAAAAAGATGTCATAGAAAAAAATAAATAAAAATAAAAATATAGTATAAATTTTAATATAAAATTATAGTATAAATTTTATCTCTTTCCATAATGTGAAGCACCACCAAATCATGAGATAGCATAAATATTAATAACCAAATTAACGTTTTACTCGATAAATAACAGAATTTCAACATCCTCTATATTGATGTATTCATGTTTACTCTTTCTTTTTTTTTTCTACCACCATTTTAATTTTAAATTTATTTAATTTTACAAATAAATATTTATTTTTAAAAAACTTCCGTTACCAACTTTTATCATTATATTTTAAATTCAACTTTGATGTTATTTACGAAGAAATTAATTTATATTATTTAAAAATTAGCAATAAATTTATAGAAACTAAAAATAAACATAATATTATTTTTCAAAATTATATATATAATTTGAAATATAATTATATGGTAAATATAAATATATATATATATATATATATATATATATATATATATATATATATATATATATGCAGAAAGTGGGAGGTTTGATGTATGTACCCAATAAGCGGCAGTGAAGCCAGCGATTCCAGATGAAAGATGAATGACATAGCCACCGGAGTAATCGATGACACCCCAATGGTAGAGAAATCCACCGCCCCAAAGACTAAATGCCCCAACGGTGTACGAAAAAGTAAGCCAAAGAGGCACAAAAGCCATCCAAGCCTTGATGTTCATTCTTCCAAGAACAGATCCCGCCAATAAAATAAGTGTAATAGCAGCAAAAGTAAATTGAAAATAAACAAGCGAAGCCATGGGATATAAGGGTTCCGATGTTGGGGTTTCAACAGTACCATTATGGTAATTATGAGTGGTTGCAGGAACTTTGGCTCTGTTTATGAGAAACTTTTGGCCTAATGCAGGGGCACCCTTACCCCAAAATGGAAGGAGTTTGTCCCCAAATGCCATACGGTAACAGAGAAGGACCCAACATATTAGGACAGCTGCGAAGGCATAGAGAGCCATGAAAGCAGAGTTAACTGCCCATTTCTTCTTGACTATGCTGGCGTAGAGGATAACTAACCCTGGCATGCTTTGAAGACCCACTAATGTTGCTGCTGTTAATTGCCATGCGTTGTCCCCTTTGTTTAGCCAATATGGTGATGCTGGAACTTGTTCTTCGTATGCTCTGGGAAGAACCCCCATGCCTTATGCCTCTCACCAATTTCTCAATTCCACTTTCAATTTATGGAGGTCAAGTTGTGAACATTTCGTCTCTCTCTCTCTGCTTTTTGGGTTGGTGTACTTGCATATATGTGGAGGTTCAAAATTAATTTAGATATTTAGTTTGAATCTTTTGAAGGTTTGTCTCAAGTACTGTCATTCTATTTTTACATGTTGCAGTAATTATAAATAAAAACACGGTTACTTTTCTTTTTTTACATTATTTATTTATCTGAATCTATAAAACCTGATACAAATTATTTCAAAGGAAAAATGTATTTGTATAAATGAAAATAGTTTAATGATACAGAGGTAAAAAAAAAATTGATATAATATGTTATATGATAAAAAAATATAAAAAATGATAAGAATTAATATAAAAATAAATTTTATTATATATATATAAAGATAAAATTACTTTAAAAATAATTTTAGTTAGAATTATTTCACATAATAATTTTTATAAATTGTTAAATTTTATCAATCTATCGTTAAATTAATAAATTTTATTATATAAATTATATTTATAAAATTTTATATAATTTAAAAAATTTATTCAATTTAAATTAATAGATAATATATCTTTTTTAATATTTATTAATTTAAATTTATTTAATAAAATATAATTTGATAAAATTTTATAAAATTTTGTGAAAATAATTTACGCAATAAAATATGTTAATATAATGGTTGAATTGATGAAATTTAACTATTTATAAAAATTATTAAAAAATAACTTTAATTAATATTACTCTTAAAATAATTTAATCCAATATATACTTAATTAATGATAAACGTTATTTTTATATTAATTTATATATTTTTTATAAAACTTTATAAAAAATTTTATAAATTATTTATATCAATTAAACAACAAATTATAAAAGAATCTTTTAAATTATTTATAATAATCTAGCAACAAATCTCACTCGTATATAAATCTCATTATGCCTAACCTTTAAATTGATGTATAAAGATTATAAATGCATAACTTAATAAAAAGAATAATTTATAACGTTTAAGAGATTTTTAGTGACTATATTAACCAATTGCTTATAAGTAGAATTATAGAAGGGTTTAACTTGTTCACCAAGAATTTTATCTTAAACAAAGTAATTGTTTATTTCAATGTACTTAATGTGGTCATGAAAGATAGCATTCTTTATAATATGAAGTGCAATTTAACTATCATAATAAAGTTTTATAGGTTTCCATTTCAGTTCACAAGTTGTACATGTCATGAAGAGATATCTGCGTTAACAAAAGAACAAAAAATAGTATAAAGATAAGTTTCCTTGGAAGATACCAACCCATGAGAGAGCGTTGTGTTAGTGGGCATCCAACCTAAGTTGAATCACACCATGCATATAGTGTTAAGTCATTGTCCTTTCACAACATGATGTCTTGTCCTAAGTTTCCTTTCAAATAATAAACCACTCATATAGCATCATTCTAATGTTCTTATTTTGATTGCTCCATTAACTATAACAATGTAAGAACACAATAAAATAACTCAACTCTAGCAAAACATAGATAAATCATTTGGCCAACTAAACATCTACGGTGCTTAAGATTTTGAAGAGGTTCATTCACAAGGGCTAAATGATGGTTTTTCTTTAAGGGTGTGAAAATTGGTTTGGCATTAAGTAATCTAGTTTGACCAATGATATCAAGGCATACTTCCTTTGAAAATTATAAATACCTATAAAGGATTGTACCAATTCAACTCCAACAAAATATTAGAATTACCTAAATCTTTTATATGAAATCATTCAAAGAGATATATCTTGAAACCATCCAATAACTTCATAATCGTTTTAAATCATGATCAAGTTGTGCACGTATACTAGAATGATAATGTGAACTTTTAACTTTTGTAGCACAAACAATGAGTAATCTAAGAATTTGTTGCAATCCATAGGTCTTGAATGCATGAGAAAGCCTTGCAAACCAACATCTAGGTGTTTGCTTGAGTCTATACAAAAGCTTTCTAAATTCACATACAATCTCAAATTTAGAAATCATAAAACTAGGTGACAGCTTCATAAAATATCATACTCCAAGTATCCATGCAAAAAGGCACTGTGGACATCCATTTGATGTAGCTCCTAGTTTATTACATATACCACAACTAGCATCACTTGCATTGTCACGATTTTTTTAAAAGGAAAAAAGGTTTCAATATTATTAATCCTTTCCACCTGATAGTTTTTAAGATTAACCAATTGAGATTTTTACCTCTTCACTATTTTGTTATACTTTCATTTGATTTTATAGATTTATTTGAAGCATAGAGACTTTTAACTAATGGGTAAAGGAATTATTGTCCATGTTTGATTATTTTAAAGGGAACAAACCTCATTTTGCATGGCCTCTTGCCATCAATGGTCTTGTACCACTTTGTTACAGGCTATTGGCTCCCTTCCCTATTCAAGAGTTCTAAGAAATGCACGATGTTCCAATAAAAAATTATTGTAATTCAAATATTTCATAATAGGATAAGAAGTACTTGATGATGAGATTAGTAAAGGTAACAACTATATGGTCGTAGTGTCTAGATGGTGTAGATGACATAATCACACAATCCAGAGGAAGGTTTCTTGATTTTACACTCTCATTCCATTTTACACCTTCTTTTATGTCTCAAGGTAATGTCTCTATGTGTGTATATTTTTCTAGTTATGCTTGGTTGATTCAGCAATATTCCCTATCAGTAATGGTAGACAAATCTTAAAGCATGCATCCAATTGTTCATCTTCATTCATGTAATTCAAAATATTTACCTCTCCTCCATGATTATACAAAAAGGCTACATCAAGCATCAAGCAAGCAATCACTCAATTGATTGAAACCATATTCATTTAAAAAAAATCATATCTTGAGACATAAAATACTTATTTATATTTAAGTCAAACAACTTTTATAATTTTTGTCCATAAGAATATCCCACAAAAATACACTTTCTACTTTTACTAGAAAATTTATTTTTTTTTCCTTCTTTGGTATACGAATAACATAGACCCCTGAACATTCTTAGATGTTTGAGGAAAGATGGCTCCCTATGTATATTTTCACACCAAGGTTTTCCATTGAGTATTATAAACAATGTCTTATTCATCAAATATCTTTCTGTCAGCACACACTTCTTCCAAAATGCAAATGAAAAATTTTCTTGGAATAAAAGAGCTCATGTATTGTTCAAAATATGTTGATACTTTCATTCGACTCTCTCATTCTATTGTGGAATTCCAACATAGGATGTTTGAAAAGTTATGTTTTTCAACAAAATAAATTTTCATGAAGAGAAATTCAATACCAATATCACTCCTAAAAACTTTAACATCTTTGTTATATTGCCTTTTAATAATAAAAAATCATAAGCATGTGATGTACCTCCTTCTTATCAACCAACAAGTAGTTTCAAACACCATAGAATGATCATTTATTATCATCACAAAATAAAAAATACCACATGAAAAAAGATTTGTATATGGAGCCCACAAACCACAATGAATCAACTCAAAAACATCATTAACTTTGTGTTCGCTAACAAGGATTTTATTTCTTGATTATTTTATTGCAAGACAGATATAATAATTTTTATCTAATAATTCTTCATACTAATTCTAACTAAGAATTAAAATAGGTTGCGTGATCTTGAAAGATGATGTCTTAAACACCTACTACAATTTTGCTTGATTTACTATATCTGTTTTGCAAGTTATTACTACTCGAATTCTACAAAAATAATATAGTTTATCTTTGCATTCACTCTTATTAATCAGAATTCTTGAAGTGCAACATAATTGAAACCATCTATCAATTGTGACACAGATATCAGGTTGCAACTCAAATAAGGAATATAAAGAACATTTATAAGTGTAAGTCTCCCTTCTAACATAATAGTTCCTCTTGTTCCATTTGGCAAGCCTACTGAACATCTAGAAATGTGATGTACTTTCTGCATTTGTTTTAAGTTCTATGTTATTTGATGAGGGTGATAATGTCCATAATCCATGAAAAAGATTGAATTTTGCTTGTTATCTTCTCATTAAAAACATGTTTGTTTCAACATGTCCAAGATCTTTTCCATTGATCGTTTATCAAACCATCAAAGTTAATTTTATCAACATCTATTAGACTCATGGAAGCACTATCTTCATTCATAGCTATTTATGATGTACTGACTTATACACCTATTTCTTTTCCTCATCCTATCATCATATTTCCTTGTGTCAATGTATGTAAACCATACTCTTTAATATCATAATAAGATTTGATAGGTAAAATAATTTTGACCTGTTGTATTTATTAATCAAGTGTATTAATGTATATATGGCAAAGAATTTTCCATGTACAAAAATAATTACAATAAATCATAAACTATTCCCCTAAATTATTTAGAATAACTAAGTAACAGATTATAAAACAAATTCTAAATTAATTATAGTAACCAAGAAAATAAATCTCATAAAAAAGTTGTGATTGATATATTAATGGAGTATTTGTATGTTGTAACTGTAATTACAACGAGATGACAAACCCACTAAAAATTTTAGAAAGAAATTTAATTTGATCGTGGAGCCGCGACCAAATTTTATTTTAAGGAAAAATATTTGGAAAACCCTAACTTGAGGAAGAAATTTAGGTTCGGGAGTCGATTACAAATAGGGAAGGTATTAGACACCCTACTTGCCCATTCTGAAGAATGGTACCCTTAAACCGAGTGTGTAATTTTGATATTTTTGAAAACTGTTTCATCCCTTTATGTAGAAATAAATAAATAGATTTGTAGAAAATAGCCTGATAGGGCTTGATCCTGCTCCTACGTATTCCATGGTGCAATGGGAAATTCAAGGCTACGTAGTTCTGGTTTGAAAACTTTCTTCAGAAGTAAAAAGTAAAGTTTATATCGAAAAAAGAGATGATTTGAAAAAGTTTCGAATATTGTTTTTTTGAAATTCTTAGTCCACATATGCATAGGGTCTGAGACAAACGAGGACTGTACTAGGACCCATATGATTTCTAAATACCGAATAGTAGGGTATGCTACCAATTTGTATCTAGAGCTCATCGCGTGAGACTAAGTGTTTGAAAATGTATTTTGAAATTTATTCTTGAGGTTGGTAGGAAAGTAATATTTGGATGAGTTCTCAGATCACATATGCACAAGGTCCGAGACAAGCGAGAGTTGCACTAGGACCCATATGATTTTTAAATATCGAACAGTGGGGTATGCTACTAGTTCGTATTTAAAGCTCATTGCGTGAAATACGAGATTATTAAAATTCTTGATGTATTTTGAAATCTTGGTTTTCAAATATCCTCCAAGATCCACGTATGCATAGAGTTTGAGGCAAACGAGGGTTGCACTGAGCTCATTGCGTAAGACCTAGGGTTTTGTTGAATTTACTTTAAGAAAGATTAATTTGACTTTTAAGAGTTATATTGGGCTTTACCCCAAATTTGGAAAACGGGCTTGAATTCTAGTTAAAAAAAGAAATTGGGCTTGACCCAAAAAAAAGGACTTGATTAAAATAGGGAATTAGGCTTGATCCAAATTAAATTAAAATGGATTTGATTTCAAATTAGGAAAAAGGAATTGGACTTGATCCAAATTAAAAAAAAAAGATTTGATTTCAAATTAAAAAAGGAAATTGGACTCAACCCAAAATAAAATTAAAAAAATGGACTTGATTTTAAAATTAAAGAAAGGAATTGGGCTTGACCCAAATTAAGAAGAATTGGATTTGATTTCAAATTAAAAAAAAAGGATTGAGTTTGACCGAAATAAAAAAATGAGCAGAGGAATTTATGTTAGTTGAATTTATCTCGTTCAAAAATTGGGGCCTAATCAGAGGGCAGCCAGCGTGGTTTAAATGAATCCATATGGTCCAAATTAAGGAAACAACCACAGGAATTAGAATAGCCTATTGTCCCTTTTGGCATGACCCAATTTGAGGAGTAGCTAATTAATTAGTAGCATGGCCTAATTTGGGGAGCAGATGACCTAAGCATAGGAATTAGAAATGGAATTAGAGAAGCCCACTGTTGCCCAATGGTTAGAAAAGGAATTAGAGAAGCCCACTGTTTAAGGAGTTTATAGCCACCTATGTCTGGCGTATGAACATCATTTAGTTCCACATCAGAATACCCATTCAGCAGCTTGATGCATAAACTTGGATAGTCCTAATTTAGTTTTTTTTATTATCCTTCCAAGAATTCAACCTGTCAAAGGGTTCCTTCCTTCTACCTCCAATATTGAACATAATTGAAACAGAAATTTCACCTGATGGAAATCGGCAGTAAACTCAGTTTATATAGGCATCATCCTCATGCTGGCTTTCAAGATGCAACCGCTCATCACTTTGTGGAACCTTCTGGCTAATGACCTTGCAGTGTATGTGAATTGTGGCTTGAAGCTGCTGGAGATGACTATAACACATGCAAGGTTACAATCAATTGAGATAAGGAAATCAAGGCTAGGATGAGAAATCCTTTTATTAATGAATAGCCCAGCGGCGCTTCAAGTCTCTATTCCAATTTTAGTCTATTAGAATTTTGCAAAGACAAACCAGATCTTAGGTTGTTCCCTCAATTAGCTCAGTAATTATCACAGATACCCAATTTAGAATTTTTCCTTGCTCTGATGCATGCTGCCATCAGTAAACTACTATGCAAAATATCATACTTTTCACAAAGATTAACTCAGGAATCAGCACAACAAAGCCAACCACAATGTGGTCCAAGTCGACATCATTCATCAATTCCATTTTTTGACAAGGATAACAATTGATTAGGATAGGAAGTTGGTGACTTGCAGGAAAAAGAAAACGCCACTTATGAATTTCCAAGTTGTTTCCAAAACATTAGCAAATTTTCTAACCATTCCCGAAACTTCCAAAAGCATAATCCATGATGTCTTTATAAGGGGTAGCTTTAACAAATCTTTTGACTGGTAAAAAACCATTTGCCACAAGAGATAAAAGGGGAGAACTATTCTGTAAGTGGATAATAGATTCGTCCACATTAGGGGAAAATAATTGCTAAGGCTGAGCAGCCAAACGAACGAATCAAAGTAGCAGTTATATCATGGCAAATGTCCATATAAAGGTGAGATTTAGATTATTCCAGCTCCCAAAGAAGACCATTAACACCGTTTATTTTCAATGTAACCTCCCTAAAAGCCTCTTGAGCAATTTTAACATAACCAGTCTTTTTGAAGATGTTTAGCACTATAAACGCCAGAGAGAAGATTCAGCTCTAATAGTAAATGAAGCAGAAGCCCGAGGTCTTGCACTCTAATTTGAAAAATACTTTCAACTGTATCCACAAAAGATGAATTTGAAAGAGTTAGACTGGATAAAGCCAACAAGCAAGAAACAAACGGTTCATTCATATCTCCTTTGACAGAAGAATAGCCAGATTCTGAATTAAGGACTTCCCTCTAAGCCACAGGATTCTTCATATAGGACTCATAACTCAAAGCAACATCAATCAGGCTGAGAACAAAAGAAGATGTGTAAGAGAGCTTTTGTTCCTCTTTTAAAACACTAGTGTCACTTGCATTGGTATTAGGAGCAAGAAACTTGAAAAAGGATGATATTGCATCAAACCAATCCAACGACCATCTATAGCAACAACTGATCATCATTCAATTTAAGCAAATCCATTGATACCTTCATACTCATAGCTCTAATGGCCTTCATCCAGATCTGCATTTAGCCTATGATATGTACCTTGCTTAGCTTCAAGACAAGCAATTTAGTAGCTAAACCTTGATTTTGTAAGATCTAAGACTACCTTCTTTCCTTTTGTCATTCGAATCCCCAAACAATATAGATCTAGTACCCAAATTCCAAGGCAATTGCACTGAGGCTGTGTCTATTATGGTACCAGGTTTGAGGGTATAACTCTAGTTCCTGATTAATCTTCATATGTTTCCAGGTTCTGCATATACGCTTGGTCTAGGCTTACTGCTGCAACCACATAAAATTCCACAAAAACTATGTAACATAGAGATCTTTCTAATAACGTTTTTCAAAATTTTGCTATAGGTGAACCTGGTTGTTTCAGGACCTCAAGTTTGCTGCTCTCAAGAAGGTTAACAAGCACATTAGCAAATGACCAGTACACTTTTGGGCTGTAACAGCTTAGGCATATACAAAGAGATGACCAAAATCAGTGACAAAATTCAACATATAAACCTCTGTTCCAGTTTCTGCTGCCAATTGAGCATCACAGGTGTTTTGATGGACCTTCTTAATCCAGAATGACAAAAGAAAGCAATCCTACTGTGAAGTCTGCATATTCCTTATTGGCCCTTCCGGCATAACTAAACGCATATTGAGGCTTGGCAGCAATATGAGCATCATATTTGTATCCAGAAAGTGTTTTGAACATGTAGCTTAGAGGTATTTCCAACTTCACTAACACTTTTCCTGCAAAATACCTATGACAAGCACATGAGGCTGTGACGTCTATTCAAAATCAAATAGAGCTTTTAGCAATAACACCAAATGCAAACTAAAAAGGATGCAAAGCCAAATTTTAGTGCAGATGAATTTGCCTGAAGTATACAGTTTGCCAGAATATATGCATGGAGGCTCCATTGATTATAATAAAACTTGCCATGCATTCCCATCCATGGACCAGCATCAAGTTGATAGAGCTTGTGCTTGAACCAAAATAATGCAATGGGTCTAAACCTTCTGAACTAGTGGGAACAAATGCTAGCAGCAAGACTACAGGAGTGAAAACTGGGTCTGATATTTGCCCAATTATTTCCTTGTAATATTTGCCAAGATCCTTCAATACATCAGCATTAGAAATGCTAAGTTCAGAAGCCACGGTGGTTGTTCTATTCAAAAGAAGCACAAGAAGACACCTTTAGTATTAGCAAAATATTTCAACACCTCTGTCTGTTTTGAAAATTCAATTAAAACATTTTGAGTTCCTCCCACCAAATCTAAAAGCTCACTTATAGATTTCAAATGCTTCCTCAAGAAGGAGTAATATCAAATTTAACCTGTAAGGAAAATCCAGTTTCTATAAGCAGTAAGCCAGCCCAAAGTGCTCCCAATACTTCATACTAAGCTACCTTAGAGAACCTATAGCAATTCCCTCGTCACGAGGGCTCCTTGCTAATATAAAGTAATTTTCCAGAACAGACTTGATTCTAGCCCAACCTATACGCATATGTCGCAACCGTAATTACGACGAGACGACGAACTTGATAAAATTTTAAAATTGAAATTTTTATTGGATTATGTGGAGTTGCCACCAAATTTTTGTTTAAGGAAAAATACTTGGAAAAACCTTAACTTGAGGAAGAGATTTAGGTTCGGGAGTCGGTTATGAGTGGGGAAGGTGTTAAGCACCCCACTCACCCGTTCTGGAGAACGGTACCCTTAAACTGGGTGTGTGATTTTTGAAAAAAAATTTTATCCCTTTAATTAGAAATGAAAATAAATAGATTGATTGAAGATAGCCTGATAGGACTTGATCCTGCTCTTACGTATTCCTCGGTGCAATGGGAAACTCAAAGCTTACGTAGTTATGGTTTAAAGGCTTGACCTTTGGAGGTATGAAAATGAACAGAATATTTTGAAAATATTTTGAAGGAAATCCTTAATCCACATATGCACAGGATCCAAGACAACTACGGCTGCATTGGGATCCATACAAATTCCTATACATCAAACAGCAGAAAAAGCTACCAGTTCATGCTTAGGGTTCATCGCGTGAGACTAGGGATTCCAAAATGGAATTTTTCTTGAAATTATTTATAAAAAGGTTCTTAGTCCACATATGCACAGGGTCCAAGACAACTACGGCTGCACTGGGACCCATATGAATTCCTAAACATCGAACAGCAGAAAAAGCTACTAGTTCGTGCTTAGGGTTCATTGCATGCGACCTAGAATCAAAGAATTCAATTTGAAAATAAAAAAAGATGAATGAGCTAAGGTAGAAAAGGATTGGGGCTTGATTCGAACTAAAGAAATGAACCCAATTTTGAATTTGAATTAAACTTGACTTGAAATTGAGAAAAGGAATTGAACTTGGCCTGAACTTGAATTTTCGAACTTGAAGAAATGAGAATGAGATTTATTTTTTTGAAAAATGAATTTATTTGAAACTTGATGAAAAAGAGTTAAATTGGATTTGAACCAAAATAGATTTTAATTGAAACTTGATGGGAGGAAATAAATTGGATTTAGAAAAAAAGAAAAAAAAAGGAATTTTTATTTGTCACTTAACGAGAAGGATTGAATAGGATTAGATTTGAGAAAAAGGGTTGAACTTGAGAAAAAAAGGTTAGGCTTGAATTTAAAATGGAATAAAAAAATGAAAAAAAATGAGGAAGAAAAATGAACTTGGTTTGAACTAAAATGGACTTGATGAAATTTTAAGAAAAAGGATTAAACTTGATTTCAAATGAAATGAGCTTGATGAAAGTTTTAAGAAAGAGTTGAACTTAATTTTAAATAAAGGAACTAAAAAAAAATATTCTTAACCTATGTAATAAAAGTTTGGTTTTAAGTTAATTGTAAATGGATTAAAAACGTAGACGACATGATTCACATTGATCCTTGGTTCAATTGAGCTTTGGGGGAGTAGTATGCGTGGTCCAAGTGACCCATCATGTTAGGCGTGCAAAGGTAGCCTATAGCTGGCGCAGGGATCGAACACGCAGCTCCAAGATCATGGACTCTGTACACAACCACTTGAGCTATGCCGCTCTATAGCCTACAATCCACAAACCATATATGTATAGAGTGGGTTGTTTCCTCTATTTTAGTCAAAGCTTCGTTAGTGGGCCCCAGGTTTATTGGAATTTATCCTTTTGCATGACCCTCGTCATGCATGGAATATGGAAGACCCAGAATTTAATTGTCTATTACAAGAAAAGTGCCAAGGGGAGGATCGAATCCATGCCACAGGAATTAAGGACGACGTCCCTGACCACTAGACCAAGCGTGGGGTTTATGTTAAGACCCATAGCATAAAATGTATAATACTGTGTGGGGTCTGAGTCGATTTTGAGCCAAGAGAGATAACTAGTGCCCCCTCCACCTATTAGATTGCATGAGATTGATTTGAACGTTGAGGTCTTCAAATCTGCATGGGTATGTTCAGACTCGGAGTTGCCACCCTTTTGGCTTTGCACATTGCTAAAATGTGAAGGCAAGTCCGTTCCTCATTGTGCTCAGAATATGGTGTAAACACCCATTTATATCCGAGACCTCATTTTTGAAATTAATTAATATGTAAATCATTAAATAATAATTAAATTAGCAGAAAATAGCAAAAAGAAAGGAAGTAGAAAATAGACAAACGGAAAAAGAAAAATAAATGGAAAACAACCAAATAAAAACAAATAAAGAAAAAGGTTGACAAAAATAAAACCAATAAACATAAATCGAAAAAAATAAAATAACAAATAAGAAAAACAAATAATAATAAATAAAAAGAAAGAAAAAATCAAAAACCAAAAAAAATAAATTTATAATAGAACTAAAACAAAAGAAAGAATTAAAACAAAAACAAACAAAAATTAAAAATATGGAAAAAGAAATAAAAAATAAAATCCAAAAAAAAGGATAAATAAAAATTCAAAAATCTGAAAAAAGAAAAGGAAAATTAAAAATCAGAATTAAAATCTGGAAAAATTAAAAAATGAAAATAAAAAAAAAGTAAAAAAAAAACAAATTAGGAACTAAAGAAAGAAAAGCGGGAAAGTTTTTTAAAAAAAATTTCCTATAAAAGCAAGAAAAAAAGAGGGGGAGTAGGGTTGGCTTTTTGGCATCTCTAAAAGCATCTCTAGATCTCTCTGATCCGGAACTCGAAAAAAGGCCATTGAAATTCCCAGGAAGACGTGGTGCTCTGGATCAGAATCGGAGGCGGCTTTCAACATTACACTTGGACAAATAGAGAAGAAGAAGTTCAATTTCCAGGTTTGCAACTGCTTCAACAATTCGGTTAGATATTACTCTGTTATTGGTGCAAATCTTGAAGGAGGTTACATAGTTTCCATCCATGTTTGCTGCATCTATGCTTGCATGACGTGAGATCCTGAAAAATGACGGAAATTCCTTGAACGAATCAATCGTTTGCATGATGCATTGATGATTGTGTTGATCTAGCCAAATTAACATTTAATGATAATCAAATTAAGCAAAAACAGAGTCTGCTACTAATAATCAGATCTTTGATTATGATGTAAAATTCAGCGCAATTAGATCTGAATTAAACCTATACCAGAATCACAGTGCGTATGCTTTCAGATCCATATAAATCGTGATACAGATTATCAATCCAAAATTGTCCAAGAATCCATGATCAAATACAATTGAGAACTACGTCTGAACCTATCCCACTTTTAGTTTTGGGCTATTTCCCTGTGATAGCAATGCTCGGCAAGTCCGCGTAGTTTGATCCAACGTGTTTGAAAGAGATAATTTAGAGACCCGAGGTTCTCCCGCAAGTGCCAATATTTTAGCATGATTAGTGTTGTCATGTGGCTTCATAAGCAGATTTAAAAAGTTCAATGTTACCCCTCTTGACTGTAGCATAGGTACTTGGGGAGAGTGACAAGGCACAGAGCACCAAAACACCAAGGGTGACGTGGGGGCAATATGATCCATGTGCACCAGAATGATCACTGTGATCGTAAAGTTTAGAATGCAACTCTAGGCACGAACGCTTCCTCGATTACATGGCAAGGTTAGAGGACTAAAGGGTGTGATGTATATGTGATACTGTGGCAGCGTTGTGGTTTTCGTGGAACTCTTGGCACTGCCTGAGGCCATCATCAACATACAATGGCAAAATAAGCATGGCGAGTTACTTATGCTAAGATGGCATGGAATAAAACTGCTTTAGATAATGTCCTTGCTGAGAAACCCAAAGCTTAATCCTGTGTCCAGGGAGTAGACCACGTCAGGCAGTCACACAGGGGAAGCATAAGAGCACGATCCTGGTGCAGGCTTGGGGGGATAATGTAGGAGCGCCTGGAGCCTAGATCGCTTGTCTCCATACCTTCTGCAGGTAAATCATACACCCAGAAAGCATCACCTTAAATTAAATATGGAGACCTTATATGACTAACCAGGTATTGGGTTCAGTGGCTGGCACACTCCATTGCATACTCTATGACTCGCCTTCGAACACCTACAGGGACCATTTTCCATTTTAACTGAATAAGCCGCCAGTCAAGCCACGTGAGCCTCTCAGCTCATAAGCCTCCCTCCAAGCCGTCAGGCTATTGAGCCGATTCGACCAAGCTGTAGAAGCCACAAGCCGCCTGAGCTGCATTAGCCCTCCCAAATCAAGATGAAGCCATGTGGGAGCCATGCAAATGTCCAGAAATTGCAAATCTGCCCTCAAGGTTTCATGAATTTACAAAACTGTCCCTTACCCTTGACCAAAATGCCCCTCTCCTTTCCAGAAATTATCCAACAGCCCCTCAACAAATCACAAAATTTCTATTCTGTCCTCACCCATCAGAATGACCATATTGCCCCTCCACAAATCACAAAATTCCCATTCTGGCCTTACCTATCAGAATGACCATATTACCCCCTGCCTTTTCATAAAATTCTAGAATTGTTCCTACCCCTTAAATGATCATTTTGCCCCTCTACTTTTTCAAAATTCCTAAACCGTCCCTCACCCTTAAATGTCCATTTTTTCCCTTTCTCACTTTCCCAAAATGTTAATTAATTCCCAAAAATTCCATAATTGTTAATTAATTCCCAAAAATTCCAAAATTACTAATAAACTCCCTAAAATTCCATAATTCTCAAAAAAAATGTCCAAAAAATTCCATAATTGTTAATTAATTCCCAAAAATTCCAAAATTGCTAATAAAATTCCTAAAATCCCGCAACTGCTAATAAAATTCCCAAAAATTCCATAATTGCTAATAAATCCCCAAAACCTCCAATAAATTTGCTTATTTCCCAAAAACACTCTTTACTTCCGATGGTTAAAATAAATTTTCCTTCTTCTTCTAAAAAAAATGAGGTTTTAAAATATCTTGGGATCTTTGGTCTCACGCAATGGGCTCTAAATGGGGGGCTGGCAGTTCACCTGCTATCCAACGTTTAGTAGTTCGTATAGGCCCCCGTGCTGCCGTAGCCGCCTCGGGTCTTGTGCATGAGTAGACTAAAGGTCCTTTCAAAAATAAAAAAGCTCTTCTAAAAATACTTTGGGATCCTTGGTCTCACGCCATGGGCTCTAAATGGGGGGCTGACGGTTCACTTGTTGTCCAACATTTAGTAGTCTGTATAGGCCCCCATGCTGTTGTAGCCGCCTCAGGTAAGTGGACTATAGATCCCCCAAGAAATGAAAGCTCTTTTTAAAATATTTCAGGATCCTTGGTCTCACGTAATGAGCTCTAAATGAGGGGCTGGCGGTTCACCTGCTGTCCAACATTTAGTAGTCCGTATGGACCCCCGTGCTGCTGTAGCCGCCTCGGGTCCTGTGCATGAGTGAGCTAAAGGTCCCTCCCAAAATGAAAATCTTTTCAAAGCGTCATTTTTCCTTTAAATACCTCTTAAGGTCAAACCTTCACCCACTAGAACTACGTAAGCCTTGAGTTTCCCATTGCACCGGGGAATACGTTGGAGCAGGATCAAGTCCTGTCAGGCTAACCTCCATCAAGCTATTTATTTCACATCAACTAAAGGGATCAAAATAGTTTTCAAAAATTACACGCTCAGTTTGGGGGTACCGTTCTTCGGAACGGGCAAGTGGGGTGCCTAATACCTTCTCCATTCGTAACCGACTCCCGAACCTAAATCTCATCCTCAAGTCAGGGTTTTTCCAAATCTTTTTCCCTTAAATAAAAATTTGGTGGCGACTCCATTTTATCAAATAAAATTCATTTTAAAATTTTAGCGATTTCGTCGTCTCGTCGGAATTACGGTTGCGACACATGGCAGTCACTGCTGCTCCAAAACCAGCCGCCTACTCGCATGTTCAGGGAACTAACTATAGGAGTATCCCAGCTTTCGTTGCCACAATGGCATGCACGTGAAGTCCATTGATGCAGAAACAACTCTCATGTGGTTCACCAATAATACCATAGCTGACTTCTTGATACATTATGGGGTATCCAGAACATGAAAACATCTGAACCTGCAGTTAGCATGCCCATTCGAGGTGCTTATTTTGAACACGGAGGGGTGCTACAATGGCTGTTTCGCCACATGTGTGATAAATCATCACAGATCATCTTCATTATAGGCGGACTCATTTTTTTATCAGTTTTCGTGTTGGTCTATTTCAACTCTTCTTTTTGCAGGGGGTTTCAAATTAAAACAGAGGAAACTACCCTTTGAGTAGAACCCCTAACTACAGTGAGGTCAATATTTGAACAAATTTGGGACGAGTTCAAGCAAACCACTCCTGGAAGCAACCTCCTGACCCATGGTCTTTCTCCTTTACAAGAGTCCGAGCAAGAACTTGGAAAAAGACCAGCAGTTGTGCCGCTTCTTCATTAAAGACAAGACCCTTTTCTTTGCTCTGTTTCATAGCAAATGAGGACACCCTGGATTTACATTAACTATCTTTCTGGACGTGTCTATCATCCATAATTGATCCCCTATAGTCTATCTTTGCTTAAGTAGATCTAGCTGCCGACCAATTCACAAATGTATCTTTTTTATATAGAACTATTCAGCCAGCAGAGTCTTTACAGATCCAGGAGCTTTTAATGTCTAAAGGTAGTCTGTATAGGACATGAAAGGATTGAATTTTTTCCCCTCAATGCACTCATTATACAAGGATCAATAATCGGAAAGTACCATAAGCATAAAATGGTTATGATATTTGCAGAGAATATGTATATATTCAAACTCAGAATTCTCACTAGAAACGCACGGATAAACAATGCAAGATATGATCAGAAACAGGTCATGACTTCCTGTAATTATCTTTACTCAACCATTGGATCTTAACAACCAGCCTTAAGAGTAAATTGTGAGCTTACCTGGCAATTCTGCTAAAGCGTGCAGCATCGAGTGAATCTATGCAACCTATTCTTGAGATTGTGAGATCGGGGAAGATGCATGGTTGTCGAATATTTCTATCTTTGCGAATCTTGAGTGATGGCAGCCAAGACCGATGATGTGCTTGATGAAATTTCTTTGAAACACCTGCTACTGCTTCTGAGATTGTACATGCCAGATCATCCCAATGCCCTTCTTCCCCTTAGACTAGAATCGAGAGTTTTCTTGGAGAAGCCTTTGATGTTCCGACCTTTGAGAGCTCTTCCCCCCTTTCTTGATGAGAGTTTCCTCCCCCCTCAAAGGGAGTAATCCCAATCCAAAAAAAAAACCTAAGAGAATCAGAGCCCGGGAAAGAAGCCCCTCACGTGCATGCATGCATCTTTTTAACCTTCCTTTTTCAGTTTTTCTGTTATCTTTTTTAATCTGTTTTTTTTTTAAATTCTGTTTTTTATTTCAATTTTTAAATTCTGTTTTTTATTTCAGTTTTTAAATTTTGTTTTTTATTTCAATTTTTATTATTGTTTTTTATTTTAATTTTTAAATTCTATTTTTTTCTTCACTTTTTAAATTGTTTTTATTTTTTTTAATTCTCTTCTTTTTTTTATGATTTTTGATTTATTATTATTATTATTTTTATTATTATATTTTTTTTATTATCATATTTTTTCTTTTTATGATTTTTTGACTTATTTTTTCTTGTAATTTGCCATTTTTTCAGTTTTTATTATTTTGTTTATTCTTTTTTGTTTTAATTTGTTTCATTATTATTTACTCTCTTTTTCCCTGTTTTTAAATTTTATTTTACTGTTTTTGTTGGTTATTTTTCATTCTTTTTTAATTTATCTTCATCATTATTATTATTACTTTTATTTTTTCTCTTTCCTTTTTTTGTTTAGTTATTATTTTTTATTACATATTTTTGATTTTTCAAATTTTACATTTGTAATTCCCCCCTTTTTTGTTTTTCTACTACTTTGTTTTATTTCTGTCCTTTTTTATTATTCTGTTATCTAATTTTTCTGTTAATACTTTTGTTTTTATGTCTTTAATTTCTTTTCCGTTTTTTGTTTATTTGTTTTTTTGCTTTTTGGTTATTAACCTTAACATTTATTAAATTATGGTTTATTTACTAATTAAATTAAAGATGGAGGCTTCAGACATAATTGAGTGTTTACAGCTTATGAGCAGCATTATAATAAGTAATTTCAATCAAATTTTGCAAGCAGAAGACAGGAGCTGGAGTCACAGAGAGCAACGAAGAATTCTACAACTGAGTCACTAGATAGCTTAAAACTGTTCATGAGACTTACTTAGCAGATTTCACAGTTAATTTTCTAGGAGATTGGAAACTTGGTTTGATCTATGCATGAAAGTAACAGAAATTCAAGAATTGCTATAATAAGCTCAAGCCATGAAATACATTCCAGAACTGCATTTCTTGAAAAGCATTCGTACTAAGTCACATAGTACCAACAATGTCCGCAAATATACATAGAAATTACTGAGAGCTCCAGATTAAGATTCAAATATAGAGATGAAAGTATAAATGCAACGATTACTGCAATTTTATCCTCGCTGATTTCATTACCATAAGGAATCCCTCTCTTCATCCAAACTTCTCTTTTCATATAAGTTCTTTTTAAGCCATAGACTAAGCTAAACCATAGATATTAGCTTCTTCTTTGGCCATATTTCTTTACTGGCAAGGACCTGCTTTCAAAGATGCTGATACTGACTATCAAATCTAGGCCTGGCCAAAGGTTCGCGGTACTGAATTACTTTAGTCACTCACAGTCTTTGGTTGCGATATATCCAAGAATTCATAGGTAAACTGATTTTAACCGAATTCTATTCAGAAAAGAAAGAAACATTCCATAGTAGTTTGGAAGTTGGATTTCTTAGGCAAAGCTCAAATGATAGACCACTCTCAGGCCGATAACAAAATTGAATCAAAATTCTCCTAAAAACCTCAAATCACGACACATGTGCACAGGTGTAGTGATGAATGACAACAGACATTCATGTTCTTTACGGAAACATATATAATTAGATGGAGAGAAAACAAACCTGGAGATAGCTGAGGCGAAGTTCTTTCTCATCCCTCAATGGAAATCTATGCAGTATTAGCTTCAACGAATGTGAATCCTCCTTCGGTTAAGGTTGGGATAAAGCTTGAGTAAATTGATTCTTAAAGATGTGAATATTTCTTGTTTCTTCGGCAGCAATGTAGTTGCTTTAGAAAGAACTTGAAGGCTAAAAGCTAAAGAAAATTTGCAGAAGCTTTGAAGGAGATCGAGAGAAATCCAGAGAGATTTCTAAGGCTTTGCTAAGCTTTTTCCCCAAAACTGAAAGTTATCCCCCCTCCTCTCTGTTTCTTTTTACATTTATATGTTACCCAAGCATACGACCTCTTCTTTCTCACCGCCCTTTTCATCAACTCTCCTCGTTATTTTTTATTATTATTATTATTATTATTATTATTATTATTATTTTATTTTAACCTTTTCCTAACCAACTTTTCCAGCACCTAACTAACTTGTAACAGTTTTTTTTTTAGTTAAATCTTTTTACTTATTTATTTATTATTATAACTTGTTATTATTTTTTTTTCTTATTATTTTTTGAATGGTTTTGGACTAAATTATTTTTTTGGATTAGAATCTTTTTAATTTTTAGTTTTCCTTTGATAAATTTAATCTCGAACATAATTAAATGTTCACATTGTAAAGTACTTACATATAAACTAATACGTAAGATTCAATTAATACAGGATAATACCTTAAAATGATCAAATCAACAAACAAGAAGTTGTAATCTCACTATCAGTATAACAAGTTCAAGGAATAAGTGTTTCTTGTATGATTATATAATTACAAGAGCAAAGTACGAGAAAACAAAACAAAAAACACAATCTCAAGTATAAAAGACATTTGAGTAATTTCAGCTTCTGATTATCACCTATATGCACCTAGAAGAAGAATGAATATTAAAGGAGAGAAAAGTATATGAGGTGAAGAGAGAATCAAAAGGAGGAAAATGCTCACATGACACACTGCCCTCTTTTCCTATTCCCACTAGCTTGTATAACCTCCTAACCACTTGGACTTTTGACACACTCTAGTGCTTCTCTAAGTATTATTGCATCCTTCACCTTACATTCCACGTGTTGTCTTTTGATTTGATGCTTTAGAATTCAATTAGATGTATCATAGCCCCTATCTTTAAAATTGACCTTGCCCTCAAGGTCAAAATTTGGGTGAGCTTGCTTGAATTCTTCCCATGGTTCCCATGTAGCCTATTTTAGTGGTAGAAATTTCCATTGAACTAGAATTTTCTCTTGCTAATTATTACTTATTTTCACCCTGCGTTGATTAAGTATGATGGAAGGTTGTAAGAATAATTCTTTATCATTGTGAGAAAAGGTACTAGTATAACTTGTATTGTTGGGTTCCTTCACACTTCTTAAAGAGTGAGACATGAAAGACAAGGTGAATTTTAGCTGAATCCGGAAGTTGCAACTTATACGCAATCTGACCAATGCTTCTATTACGAAAAAGGCCCAAAATATCACATGCTTAATTTCTTTTTCTTACACAATGATAGAGTTTTGACAATATGGTCGGAGTTTGACAAATACCATATTATCAAGTACAAATTGTAACTCTTTTCGCTTGCTATTTGCAATTATCTTCATTCGTCTTTGAGCTTTCAAAAGATTATATTTGAGTTGGATAAATAAATGATCATGCTCTACTAATTATTGTTGTACCGTTGGATTATCCTCTATGGAAAATTCATACATGAGAATCGAAGGTGGATCTCTACAAAAAACTACTTTATATGGAGTCATACCAATAGCAAATTGGTAAGTTGTGTTATACCAATAGGTTGCCCGGAGGAGGAGTTTATACCAGTCTTTAAGATTTTGTTGAGTATAACACCTTAAATATATCTCTAGGCAGTGATTTAGTATCTCCACTTGACCATCTATTTGCAGATGGAAAGATGAGCTCATGTCTAATATGGTTCCTTGCTTCTAAAATAGTTGCTGCCAAAATCGATTTATGAACAGTTTATCCTGATAAAAAACAATTGATTGAGGAATACCGTGTATCTTAACAATATGCTAGACATATAGTTCTGCTACCATCTTAACTGTGAAATCCATTGGTAAGGGTATGAAATAGGCAAACTTTGAAAAAAAAAATCCTATCTACAACCACCATAATCACTGAACAACTATGAGATTGAGGTAAGCGTGTGATGAAGTCCATTGCTATATCTTTCCAAATCTAAGTTGGAATTGGTAAAAGTTCTAGTAGGCTAGCTAGAGTTAAGTGCTATACTTAGCTTGTTGGAAAATGGAACAATGCTTGACATACGCCTTGACATCATTGTATAATCCTTTTCTAGAAAAATTATGAGGAGATGCAAGCCAAAGTTCATTGAATATTAGCATATCCACCAACTGTAGAATCATGAAATTTCCTGAGTAATTTTTGCTTAATATTAAATACAGTTGGTACCACAATCTGACCCTTTCATAACCATAAGCCATGCTTCTTTTCTAGAAAAAATGTTGAATGTGTAACTCCTAGAATGTCCTCAATATGATCATAATCTTGAAGTTTCTATTGTAATTTAGTAATAACATTGCATTATGGCCTAGATAAGGCCATAAAGGATCTTGACAAAGCATCTGTAGCATGGTTCTCATTTCCCTTCTTGTACTTGATAGTAAAATTAAATCCCAGTAGTTTAGGCAGCCCTGCTTGCTGGATCACTTGAGCCTGCATTTCCTTTAGGCTTTTATGATCAGTTCTTATAATGAACTTGTGACCAAGTAAATAATGTCGAAACTTAGCCACTGCTTGTGTAATAGCATACATTTCCCTGACATATGTAGATTATTTTTGCATTTGGATCAAAATCTTCTTTAAAAAATATGCAATGGGATGATTATTGTGACCCAGCATAACACCAATACATATTCGAATGCATCTATTTCTAACACGGATGGTTTGCTGAAATTAAGAAAGGCCAACATAGGAGCTTGCATCAATGCGGTCTTGAGATTAATAAATGCTTGTTCTATTGTCACAGACCAATTAAATCCATCTTTCTTCAAGAGATTAGTCAAAGGACAAGCAAGCATAGCAAAATGCTTGGTAAATTTGTGATAGTAACTCACTAAACCAAGGAAAGCCAGTAATTTCTTGATGGAAGTTGGAGTAGACCATTTTGTGATTGTTAAGATCTTCTAATCATCGATCTTCACACCTTTCTTAGAGACCCATGGCCAAAATAATCTACTTGCAATTGTCCAAAGGAACATTTTGAAAGCTTGGAGAATAAGGAATGTTGTTTCATGAAGAGAACTTGGGTGAGGTGATCAATATGCAAATTCCAACTAGGGTTATAAATCAAAATATCATCAAAAAATACGAGCATGAACTTTCTCAAAAACTTAGAAAACAAAAGGTTCATTAAATATTAAAATGTAGCGGGCAGATTTGTAAAACCAAATGACATAACAAGCCACTCATAAAGTTCTTGATGTGTTCGAAAAGCTATTTTGTATTGATTTTTTGGCTTGGCTAAAATTTGGTGATAATCGAATCACAAATCTAATTTCGAGAAGTATTAAGGTCCAAATAACTCATTTAGTAACTCATCAACTGTAGGCATAGGAAAAGATCCTTAACAGTCACAACATTTAGAGCTCTATAGTATGTGCAAAAATGCCAAGTACCGTCCTTCTTTTTGACAAGTAACACTGGAGAAGAAAACGGACTAGAGCTTAGTTCTATAACTCCCTCATTGAGTATGTTTGTAGCTATTCTCTCAATTTCAAATTTTTGGCTATAAGGGATAACGATATGGTCAAACCTTCGCTGGAGGAGTATTGGGTAGTAAAGTAATATTATGGTCATAAGTTCTATTATGGTCATAGGGAAAGATCCTTAACAGTCACAACATTTAGAGCTCTATAGTATGTGTAAAAATGCCAAGTACCGTCCTTCTTTTTGACAAGTAACACTGGAGAAGAAAACGGACTAGAGCTTAGTTCTATAACTCCCTCACTGAGTATGTTTGTAGCTACTCTCTCAATTTCAAATTTTTAGCTATAAGGGATAACGATATGGTCAAACCTTCGCTGGAGGAGTATTGGATAGTAAAGTAATATTATCTTCATAAGTTCTAGTTGGCGGTAGGTCATATGGTGTAGCAAACACTTCTTTATATGTGTTCAACAATATTAAATATCAGGTTCAATCATGTTGGGCAAGTCTAATATGTATGAAACAAAGGTCTCTGGGGTGTGGAATTGAAATACATAGAGCTTAGTATGAAATTTATAGCTTGAAGACGTTTAAAATGATGAAATTATGCTAGACTGGAAAAATTTTGGTTGTCTTCCTATAGAGTAATCAACTCATTATTGATATAAAATATGAGAAACTACGTATTATAGTTCATAAGATGATTGTCATGGGTGGCCAGCCATTAAATTCCTAGGACAAGTTCAGCTAGTGCAATATGCAATAATATGTAAGCAAAAATTTGTAATGAATGTCCTTGCACATATGTTGGAATATCCTTAACTTTTTCTTCACATTCGAGCAAGTCTCTATTTCCTACTACCACCTTAAAACGAGGAGCAACATGAATAGGCAAGTGGAGGAATTTGGCAATGCATGGTTGAAAGAAGTTATCCAAGCTTCCTCCATCCAACAAAATCTGTATGTAAACACCCAATTATGTCCGAGATCCGTTTTGAGGTAATTAAAGAAAAGATTCAAACTTAAATCTAACACAAAATTAAAATCTGAAAAAAAAAACAGAAAACAGAAAACAAAAAACAGAAAATGAAACGAAAACGAGAAAGCAGAAAAAAAAAAAAACGAGAAAACGAAACGAGAAAACGAAAACGAAAACGAAAAAAAGAAAAAAAACAATAATTTCTTTTCTAGAAAATAAAATAAAATCGGTTTTTAAAATTAGACCTAAATCAAAAATAATCAAAATTAAAAAATTTTCAGAAAAAGCAAAAATTAGAAAATATAAAATTTAGTTAAGGAATAAAAGAATAAAAAAGGGAAAAAACAAAATTTGGATAAAAGAAAAAACAGAAAAAGCAAAAAATTAGAAAGTATAAAATTTAGTTTTGGAATAAAAAAAGAAGAGACAAAATCTGAATAAAAGATAAAAAAAAAAAAACAACAAAATCTGAAAATAATAAAATAAAATAATAATATAAATAAATAAATATAATAATTTTTTTTTTTAAAAAAAAAAAAAGGGAAATGAAAATAAAAAAGGAGGGAAAAGGGATTTTTTGGGCGGAAGATATAAAAAGCGAGGGGAGCGGGGTTAGGAGTTTTTTTCCCGGGGTCTTTTGGCTTTTTTTTGGGAATACAGAGAAAGAGGGGGTAAAGGAGGGAAGAAGATTGAAGGTTTCGATTCTTGAGCATAAAATCGAGAGGAGAAAGGGTCCCTTTCTTGGAAGAGTGAAAGCGAGGAGAAGATCAAGGTCATACGAAGATAGGGAGAAGAAGATTCGGAGGTACAAATCAAGAAACTCTGCAATTGCGACGGGGAAGAGGATCGGAATCTCTGATTGAAGAAGAGCGAGGCAAGGATCAAGAAGGAGACGCTCATCGCCACAAAAGGAGCTCCATCTCAGGTTAGTTACTGATGCTTACGCTTCTGGTCATAGTTGAATCAAGAAATTCAATCGGAAAATGCGTGTTTAGGATTAGTATAAATTGTTTGGGATCAATTCTTGATATGTTGATCGCGAGCTTGTTCGGCCTATGACTTTAGTACGTATAATAACCTTTGTATAGTAGCACATGAAATGTTTGTGACAATGACGCACTCGATCACGAACCCCCTGTTATGCATGATCGATAAATTGAATAGGGTAATTCAAGCTCTCTGTTAAACAGCCCTCCGTATAGGTTCCAAATCTGCCATGGGATTCGACCAAGAAGAGATAAACCTTGTGGAAGGGGGAGGTTATGGAGATGCTCTGTTCTGTCATAAGAAAACAGAGGAGTTGATGTGAGTTGAGGAGGACCGACAGTAAGAGGCATTTCTTAGCCCTCATAAGAGGGATGAATTCTTCGAATCCCTTCCCTGCAATCGATGGCCGCCCATAGATAACGCGAGACCTAACAGAGTAGAAAACCTCACATGTACCACTGTCCTGTTATGACTGTTTAATAATGCAAAAAACAGAACTCTCTCTGCCTGAAAAATAGCTTGAGCATGTTCCTTTCGTTCATAGCAGAGGGGAGTTGATCGCTCGATTAGAGCCAATTATCCTGAAAATAGCCCCTAGGAACCCAGCAACATTGTAAGGATCTCCCTCATAGAGGAGACAACCATATGAAATGCGCATAGGGTCCTATCATGGAAGTGGAAAATTGAGGGATCACCCAGATCACCGAAGGTGGTTTTGAAGGAAGAACAAAGTCCCCCATTACCCTCGCTAATGGCCCCTTATGTTGAGCAAAAACCAAGGGATAAGAGTGAGAGCGAAATACTCAATTGGACTTGGGGGAGTGAGGCTCGAAGTGCACTCGAATGTTCAGCCAAAGGGGTGGTAGGCGTGTATGCAAAATAGGCACATCGCCATACAATGAGCATAATACAGAAAGGGAAGGAGTTGCAAAATATAAAAATTCTATAGCTCAGATGGTTAAGCAAATGGCTTGTAAAGCGCTCTTTCGAAGGTTCGAATCCCCTTCGTACCATTTTCAGAAAAAAAAAACATTAACCCAAATTCAGCTTATAGACATAAGAAATATAAGATCGGAGAATGCATGAGTGTGGCTCGGTGGTGGAGCCATTCTCGCCCCACTCCTCCGTCGAGGGTTCGAACAGCCAGAATAAATTTCCCTTCATTTTACATAATAGATCCCTGCTGGGGGAAATGACCACTCTACCCCCGGGGAAACCCCATAATTCCTAACAAGTCCCTACTATGGAAATTACATATCTACCCTCAGCCTCTCCAGAAATACCTATTTTGCCCCTCCTACAGTAATTACCCTAATACCCCTAGAAAAACCCATAATACCTATTCTGCCCCATGACCAGTATTTACTATTTTAACCCTAGAAAAACTAATAAAAATTACTAAAGATAAAATTAATAAAAAATTCAGAAATTGAAAAATTAATAAAAAATTCGAGAAATTCAAAAAATTAATAAAAAATTCCAGAAATTCAAAAATTAATAAAAAATTCCAGAAATTCAAAAATTAATAAAAAATTCCAGAAATTGAGAAATTAATAAAAAATTCCAGAAATTCAAAAAATTAATAAAAAATTCCAGAAATTCAAAAATTAATAAAAAATTCCAGAAATTGAGAAATTAATAAAAAATTCCAGAAAATCAAAATTAAATAAAAATTTCCAGAAATACAGAAATTAATAAAAATTCCAGAAAATAGAAAAATTAATATAAATTTCCAGAAAATCAAAATTAAATAAAAATTACAGAAAATACAGAAATTAATAAAAATTTCCAGAAATACAGAAATTAATAAAAATTCCCAGAAAATTAGGAAAATTCAGAAAATCCATAAACATTAATAAACGTTCAAAAATTCATAAAATTTATAAAATACAGAAAATTTCTGGAAATACAGTAAAAAAAAACGAAAAATCTTTTATTATATTCAAGCTTTCTTTTATTCAAAGATTGATGCCTTCTACAAAATATTTCTTTTTCCGAAAATTTAAAATTCTTTTTCAAGTATGTTAGGATCTTCGAGTCTCACGCAATGGGCTCTAAATGGGGAACTGGCGGTTTACCTGCTGTTCAACGTTTAAGTAGTTCGTATAGGTCCTTGTCTTGCCTTTTAGCGCCTCGGACTTTGTGCATGAGTGGACTTGAGGTCCTTGTCAAATTAAAACAAATATATATCTTTTTCCTAAATATTTTGAGATTCTAGGTCTCCATGATATGGGCTCTAAATGGGAAGCGGCGGTTTACCTGTCGCTGTTCAACATTTAGCAGTTCGTATAGGTCCCTGTGCTGCCTTAGCCGCCTCGGGCCTTGTGCATGAGTGGGCCAAAAATCCCTCCCAAAAATAAAATTTCTTTTCGAATAGTAAAATCTTCAAACATTTTCTCAAAAATAAGGTCTTTAAGATAATCTTTTCTTAAGCAATTTTGAAGGTCAAGCCTTCACAAAATCAAATAATCTTCTCTCAAGTATTTTTGAAGGTCAAGCCTTCACACAGCTAGAACTACGTAAGCCTTGAGTTTCCCATTGCACCGGGGAATACGTAGGAGCAGGATCAAGTCATGTCAAGCTAACCTCCATCAAATTATTTTTCACTTTAAAGGGATCAAACATTTTCAAAATCACACTCAATTTAAGGGTACTGTTCTTCGGAACAGGCGAGTGGGGTGCCTAACACCTTCCCCACTCGTAATCGACTCCCGAACTTAGAATCTCGTCCTCAAGTTAGGGTTTTTCCAAATCTTTTTTCCCTGAAATAAAAATTTGGTGGCGACTCCACATCATCAATAAATCCATTTTTAAAATTTTAGCGAGTTCGTCGTCTCGTCGGAATTACGGTTGCGACAGATGGCGACTCCACTGGGGACCCTAGAGAGTCAAGCCCATTTAATTTGAGTGTTTTAATTTTGATCCCTTCACTGTTTAATTGCACGATTCATTTATCTATTTGTTTGTTTACTTATTTGTTGTCATCACATTTATTCTCTGTATAACCCTAGGATAGACAAACAATAAATTGCTATATATATCTGTGCAATTTCCCCCGATTAAAGGTATCCCAAATTTATGTGCCGTCATACATTGCATATGCATTTATCATGAGTGGGGCCCTACACAGGGTCCGAGTCTTTGCTTAGGATTAGAGGGATCTAGTGGTGTCATGCTGGGGCCTACGTCCTGTGTGGCTATCACGAAAATCCCAGCTGGAGTGCGTCCTATTCATAATGCCTCACAACTAGTGGCTACTTCTACTGTTGTGGCTAGCATTGTGGATTGGAACTTGGCTCTAGTAACCTCTATACCCCAGGATTATTAACCACCTTTGAGAGGTTCATATAAAAGGCCATAGATCCTTAGGACAGGTAACCTACATAAGAAATAAAGAGGGCACACACACCCCTTTCAAGATACAAGCGATTTGAAGGCTACAGTTGGGGATACAAAAATGAAATCAAGATAAAAATCAAGAAAACCAAAATAGAAGGAGAAAATTCCTAGGGAAAATTAGAAAAGATATTTTGGAAAATATTAAAAAAATTACGAAGAAAACTTAAAAAGATGCCTTAGAAATAGGAAAAATTAGGAAAACAATCTTTTGAAAATACTGAAAAATAAAAAGATTCAATAGATATAAAAAGGAAACATTGAAAATCTAAAGAAAGCTTTCTAGAAAAATTCTAGCAAAACTAAAAAGTTTTTCTAAACAAAACTAAAGGTTTTTCCAGCAAAATAAAAAATACCAAAACTCCTAAAAACATAAAATCAAGGATGAATAAATAAAGCAACTTTGATTTATTTTCAAAATAGTCAAAAGCCTCTAAAGTTATTTGTGCATAGCATGCATTCATTCATTCATAGATTTATCAAAAGAAAAAAAGACTTCAAAATCATTCTACACATTCACACTCATTGTGCATCAAAATATTTATCATTCACGTTATGTTGCATTCAAATTATTTCTCAAAAATTAACTTTTAACGTAAACAGAAAAATTAGAGAAAGACAACTTCCTCGACATCCTTATAGGACTCGTGCACAATCAAAAGTCATGGATGAGCTGGAGAGACAAAATGAGGAACTGAGAAATGAGGTCAAATCACTGAAGGAGCAGGTGGCCAAGCTAATAGAGGCCATCCAGCAGTCTAAACAAAAGGAGGAGATGAAATCCTTGCCAAAAGAAACAATTGATCTATCATACCCTCCTGGCTTCACTCCACCATCAACTATGCCTCCGCCAACCGAAGGAGTTCATCATGGGTTTCCTCATGGGCATGCACCCTCATATAACCAAACACAAGCCCAAACACAAGCCCAAACACATAACCTACCACTAAACACCACCTCACAAGCCTACCAAGCAGCCGTTGGGGGAACGCACCCTATGTTCACCCAAGGGCCTCATACTGTGCACACACCATTTTTCCAACCTTACCCTATGCCTGAGGAATACCCACATCATCCTTCGAATGAGGACATTAAAAAATGGAGAATCCTAGAGGAAAGAATCAAGGCAATTGAGGGGAGTACTTATGAAGCCAGAAATGCAGCTGACCTATGTTTGGTTCCAGGCATAGTAATTCCTCCCAAATTCAAGGTTCCTGAATTCGAGAAGTATCAAGGAACTAGCTGCCCGAAGAGCCACCTGGCCATGTACTGCAGGAAGATGTCTCCTTGCATGCACGACGATAAACTGCTTGTCCATTTCTTTCAAGACAGCCTAACCGGGACTGCTGCCAACTGGTATACACAGCTAGAGCGGACCCACATCCATTCATGGAGAGATCTGGCTGAGGCCTTCCTCAAACAATATCAGTACAACCTGGAGATGGCTCCTGATCGAACCCAACTCCAAAATATGGCCAAAAATGGGGATGAAACTTTCAAGCAGTATGCTCAAAGATGGAGGGAGTTAGCCGCTCAAGTACAACCTCCTCTATCCGAGAAAGAATTGGTCAGCACGTTCATCGACACACTCCAAGATCCTTTCTATGACAAGATGATTGGCAGTGTGACTTCTAGCTTCTCTGATGTCATCATCATTGGAGAAAGGATCGAGGGTGGCATGCGTCGAGGAAAAATCATGCACAACGCCACAAGGACAGTTGACGCCTCTACAGAAAAAAGGAGGACAGGTGAGGCTTACAATGTGGCTCCCAATCAAAGCCAATACATTCCTCAAATGGCACAGTATGGTCCAAGTAGCCTCCGAGCCACCACCGAAGTATACACCACACACACCTTACACAACATATCCCTACATCGCCACCACCTACCACCCAACTTACAACTGTCCAATACAAATCCGACCGCCCGCACCATATACGGTCCAAACACAAGCCATGAGCTCAAATTCTAGCCGAAACCAAAAGAAGGAGAAGGATCTTGTCCAGTTTGATCCCATCCCAATGACCTACACTTTGAACTACTACCTCATTAATCGAGAACTCTCTAGTGGTTCCATACCCGCTAAAACCACAAGAACCACCATACCCTAAATGGTACGATGCAAATGCCATATGTAACTACCATGCGGGGTACATTGGTCATTCAACAGAAAACTGCCAGGTCCTGAAACGCAAGGTGCAAAGTCTAATTGATGCTAAACGGCTAGATTTTGAGAAGATCGCTCCTAATCCAAGCGCCGAATCATGAGAGCTCATCCGCTGGCTAAGAAATGGGAGCAACACAATAAGCTGCCTCGCACAAGTCAAATTGAGGATATTCATCCAGAAATTGTCGTACTTTTCAAAGTAAATCTTTTGTAAATAAACAGCAATGAATAAATACAAAATTACATTTTTCATATCACTTGAACACGTGCTTTACATTTTAGCTTTACTTCTAAAAATTTACCATTCTTTTATCTCTTCAACCCAACTCTTATCCTATACCCAAAACAATAAATACCATTTGGTAAGGATGCAAGTCTTTGTAATAAATAATCTTGAACGTCTGATTAATCAAGCTTAAAAGAGAAAAGCCCAATGAGGAAGCAGAATAAACAACAAGGGATTCTAGATCACCATTTAAGGTGTATTGTCAAACAAAATATCCCGCTGGAACGAAGTTTAAATCCAGGCAAAATTAGGGATGGAAGAAAAGATCCGCTGAATTGGAAGCCTTAAATGATCCCGGCAAGATCAATATTCGACTACAAAAAATTCAAGAAAAAGGAGAAGACCTGCTGGATTAAAGTAAAAAATAATAATCCAGGCAAAATTAAGGTCAAAACATGAAATTCAAGAAGAAGAGAAACCCGCTGGATTAAAAGCTAAAAGAATCCAGGCAAAAGTAAGGTTAAAGTTCAAAATAATGATTGACAAAGTCACGATTAGAAAAAGGTCTTGCCGGTTTACAACAACAATTGAGGCAAAAGTCGGGATCATATAAAGAGCAGCTAGGTCGACAACCCTCAAAGAGACCTAGGCAAAGTTAGAACACGATCAAACAAAGGCCCGTTAGGTCAACAATCTTCAAAAGAGACCTAGGCAAAAGTTAGGGCACAACAAGCAAAAAAGGCCCGCTAGGTCGGGAGAAAACCCGTAGGCGACCTAGAAGCAAAAGTTAGACACGATCAAACAAAAGCTTGGCTAGTCTACAATCATCGAAGAAGACCTAGGCAAAAGTTAGGGCACGATTAAACAAAAGCCGCTAGGTCAACAATTAAGAACGACCTAGGCAAAAGTTAGGGTACAATCAAGCAAGAGCCCGCTAGGTCAACAATTAAGAGGCGACCTAGGCAAAAGTTAGAAGCGCATGATCAAGCGAAGGCTCGCTAGGTCGACAATCTTCAAAAAAAGAGACTTAGGCAAAAGTTAGGGCATAATCAAACAAAAGCCCGCTAGGTCGAAAACCCGTAAGAGCGACCTAGGCAAAAGTTAGGGCAAAATGAAAGACCTGCTGGGTTGAAAACTCAAAAGAACAACCCAGGCAAAAATTAAGGTCAATCCAGGAATCCCAAGACAACATGACCTTTCGCACCTCATATGTTCTAAACTGGGGGCAAAATTTTCCATTTCTCAAGTTTGGTCAATTTTACAATCAAGATTATGAAAAGACATGACATTCTTCATCAAAAGGTGCCATTTGGGCAATTAAACCTACACCTTTTGTCATTTTTTTCTTTTCAAACACTACCTCAAACATCCTTTGCAAACTTTCTCTATACTTTTCATTAACCATCCATAAACCACTTTGCACGCCTCAAAATGCACGTGCCACAAGGAAATGCGAAAAATGTAAAAAAAAAAATTAAAAAAGGATTAATTTTGAAAAGTGATGACAAGTCGGATGAATCTCGACCCAGATTACAACATACGAGGATTGTTTCCCAAAGATTCATCTTCGTACCAGCCATGATGCCACCAAAAAGGAGAGTGTCTTGCTCAATAATATTGACCACCGTTGGATCTCGAAGATCTTGGAAAAGAAAGTTCCAAAGTTGATCAGAAGCCAAGAGATTGACCAAAACACCGAACTTAAGTCAATCTAGTTCGTCTTGATTTTTGATTCTTGTCACACCAACTAGAGGGTTGTCGAGGAAGAATGTGTTAGAAAAAAATTAAAAATCAAGAGAAACAAAAATTTTACACCATTCCATGGTTTGCATAGCATTTGTTTTATCAAGTAAATATTTCAAGCATCAAAATAAGAGCCACAGTATGGCCTGCATTCATCCCACAACATCCATTTCATCCAGTAATTATTTGAAGCATAAAAAAGGTGTTGCATCATTTCTATTCAAGCATCACAAACATCGCAATAAGCATTTTGTCATTCAAGCATTTCATAACTCATTTTTCAAAAATTAATTAAGATCCAGATAAAATTGCCCGAATTAGTCATAATTAAAACTGAATCAAGCTTAAACTGGGGCAAAAGCTGGCCCAACAAAATGTAATTTGAGGTCATCCTCGAAGGATGAATCAAGTCCAAACTGGGGCAAACACTTGCCCACAAAAATTTAATTTGGGGTCATCCTCAAATTTTGAACCAAGAACAAAACTGGGGCAAACATTTTCCCGGAAAATTCAGGTTGAGGCAATCCTCAATTCCTCAACGTCAGAAGAATCAAACTGTGGCAAACATCTGCTCACACCATCCACTTTGAGGCCATCCTCTAAATCGAGTTCAAACTGGGGCAAATGCTTACCCACACAATTCAATTTGAGGTCATCCTCAAAATCAAGTTCAAACTGGGGCAAAACGTTGGCCCAAAATTCTTTCAAATCAAGACGTCTCTCAGTTATCAAGAAATTTCCAAACTAGGGCAAAATGGTTGCCCAAGTCTCTTCAAGGAAATAACCTTCAAGCGCAAGGTAGAATGCATCATTCACCCTTGGCCTATGTTGTCAGGCCTCCTCATCAAGTTTACTTTTCAGCACCTTGGCCTATGTTGTCAGGCCTCTTCAAGTTTACTTTTCTGCACCTTGGCCTATGTTGTCAGGCCTCCTCAAGTTTACTTTTCTGCACCTTGGCCTATGTTGTCAGGCCTCCTCAAGTTTACTTTTCTGCACCTTGGCCTATGTTGTCAGGCCTCCTCAAGTTTACTTTTCTGCACCTTGGCCTATGTTGTCAGGCCTCCTCAAGTTTACTTTTCTGCACCTTGGCCTATGTTGTCAGGCCTCCTCAAGTTTATTTTTCTGCACCTTGGCCTATGTTGTCAGGCCTCCTCAAGTTTACTTTTCTGCACCTTGGCCTATGTTGTCAGGCCTCCTCAAGTTTACTTTTCTGCACCTTGGCCTATGTTGTCAGGCCTCCTCAAGTTTACATTTCTGCATCTTGGCCTATGTTGTCAAGCCTCATCAAGTTTACATTTCTGCATCTTGGCCTATGTTGTCAGGCCTCATCAAGTTTTAAATTTCTGCATCTTGGCCTATGTTGTCAGGCCTCATCAAGTTTACTTTCTTTGCTCACTGGCCTACGTTGTCAGGCCATAGCATTACATCTGCATTCTTGCTCACTGGCCTATGTTGTCAGGCCATAGCATCACATCTGCATATTGCTCACTGGCCTATGTTGTCAGGCCATAGCATCACATCTGCATATTGCTCATTGGCCTATGTTGTCAGGCTAAAGCATCGCATCTTTACTTTCTTGCTCACTGGCCTATGTTGTCAGGCTAAAGCATCGCATCTTTACTTTCCTGCTCACTGGCCTATGTTGTCAGGCTAAAGCATCGCATCTTTACTTTCTTGCTTTTTAGGCCTATGTTGTCAGGCCGCCGTAGATTAGATTTACTGCTTTTTAGGCCTATGTTGTCAGGCCGCCTTGTAGATTAGATTTACTGCTTTTCAGGCCTATGTTGTCAGGCCTCATCAAGTTTACTTTCTTTGCTCACTGGCCTACGTTGTCAGGCCATAGCATTACATCTGCATTCTTGCTCACTGGCCTATGTTGTCAGGCCATAGCATCACATCTGCATATTGCTCACTGGCCTATGTTGTCAGGCCATAGCATCACATCTGCATATTGCTCACTGGCCTATGTTGTCAGGCTAAAGCATCGCATCTTTACTTTCTTGCTCACTGGCCTATGTTGTCAGGCTAAAGCATCACATCTTTACTTTCCTGCTTTTTAGGCCTATGTTGTCAGGCCGCCCTAGATTAGATTTACTGCTTTTTAGGCCTATGTTGTCAGGCCGCCCTAGATTAGATTTACTGCTTTTTAGGCCTATGTTGTCAGGCCGCCGTAGATTAGATTTACTGCTTTTAGGCCTATGTTGTCAGGCCGCCCTAGATTAGATTTACTGCTTTTCAGGCCTATGTTGTCAGGCCGCCCTAGATTAGATTTACTGCTTTTTAGGCCTATGTTGTCAGGCCGCCCTAGATTAGATTTACTGCTTTTTAGGCCTATGTTGTCAGGCCGCCCTAGATTAGATTTACTGCTTTTCAGGCCTATGTTGTCAGGCCGCCCTAGATTAGATTTACTGCTTTTTAGGCCTATGTTGTCAGGCCGCCGTAGATTAGATTTACTGCTTTTAGGCCTATGTTGTCAGGCCGCCCTAGATTAGATTTACTGCTTTTTAGGCCTATGTTGTCAGTCGCCCTAGATTAGATTCTTGCTTTCAGGCCTATGTTGTCGGAGTCGCCCTAGATTAGATTTATTGCTTTTCGGGCCTATGTTGTCGAGCCGCCATAATTTAGATTTCTGACTTTGGCCTATGTTGTCGAGCCGCCTTAGTAGATTTTTGCTTTTTTGGCCTATGTTGTCAGGCCGCCATAGCTTAGATTTACTGTTTTTTAGGCCTATACCGTTGGCCCCATACTCTAGCTTCGTGTAGCCTGAGTAACACAAAAAGTTAAACCTTGTATGACTCACACGTAGCTCCTGTGACCCTAGGGACAGGGTGATGCAAAGGTCATCATGGCGTTCACCTCGGACATAATCTGTTTACGTCTTTACTCATTTCTTACCATGATAATACAGAAAATATTTTTCGTATTATCTGATAAGAAAATGAGTAAAGAGGCTTTATAAACACCAATTATGTCAGAGATCCGTTTTGAGGTAATTAAAGAAAAGATTCAAACTTAAATCTAACACAAAAATTAAAATCTGAAAAAAAAAAAACAAAAACGAAAAAACAAAAAAAACGAGAAAACGAGAAAAACAGAAAACGAAAACAGAAAACGAGAAAAACGACGAGAAAAGCGAGAAAACGAAAACAGAAAACGAAAACGAAAAAAAAACAGACAATAATTTCTTTTCTAGAAAATAAAATAAAATCGGTTTTTAAAATTAGACCTAAATCAAAAATAATCAAAATTAAAAAATTTTCAGAAAAAGCAAAAATTAGAAAATATAAAATTTAGTTAAGGAATAAAAGAATAAAAAAGGGAAAAAACAAAATTTGGATAAAAGAAAAAACAGAAAAAGCAAAAAATTAGAAAGTATAAAATTTAGTTTTGGAATAAAAAAAGAAGAGACAAAATCTGAATAAAAGATAAAAAAAAAAAACAACAAAATCTGAAAATAATAAAATAAAATAATAATATAAATAAATAAATATAATAATTTTTTTTTTTTTAAAAAAAAAAAAGGGAAACGAAATAAAAAAGGAGGGAAAAGGGATTTTTTGGGCGGAAGATATAAAAAGCAGGGAGCGGGGTTAGGAGTTTTTTTTCTGGGGTCTTTTGGCTTTTTTCGCTGGGAATACACAGAGAAGAGGGGGTAAAGGAGGGAAGAAGATTGAAGGTTTTCTGATTCTTGAGCATAAAATCAGAGGAGAAAGGGTCCCTTTCTTGGAAGAGTGAAACCGAGGGAGAAGATCAAGGTCATACGAAGATAGGGAGGAAGAAGATTCGGAGGTACAAATCAAGAAACTCTGCAATTGCGACGGGGAAGAGGATCGGAATCTCTGATTGAAGAAGAGCGAGGCAAGGATCAAGAAGGAGACGCTCATCGCCACAAAAGGAGCTCCATCTCAGGTTAGTTACTGATGCTTACGCTTCTGGTCATAGTTGAATCAAGAAATTCAATCGGAAAATGCGTGTTTAGGATTAGTATAAATTGTTTGGGATCAATTCTTGATATGTTGATGCGGAGCTTGTTCGGCCTATGACTTTAGTCTGTATAATAACCCTGTATAGTAGCACATGAAATGTTTGTGACAATGACGCACTCGATCACGAACCCCCTGTTATGCATGATCGATAAATTGAATAGGGTAATTCAAGCTCTCTGTTAAACAGCCCTCCGTATAGGTTCCAAATCTGCCATGGGATTCGACCAAGAAGAGATAAACCTTGTGGAAGGGGGAGGTTATGGAGATGCTCTGTTCTGTCATAAGAAAACAGAGGAGTTGATGTGAGTTGAGGAGGACCGACAGTAAGAGGCATTTCTTAGCCCTCATAAGAGGGATGAATTCTTCGAATCCCTTCCCTGCAATCGATGGCCGCCCATAGATAACGCGAGACCTAACAGAGTAGAAAACCTCACATGTACCACTGTCCTGTTATGACTGTTTAATAATGCAAAAAACAGAACTCTCTCTGCCTGAAAAATAGCTTGAGCATGTTCCTTTCGTTCATAGCAGAGGGGAGTTGATCGCTCGATTAGAGCCAATTATCCTGAAAATAGCCCCTAGGAACCCAGCAACATTGTAAGGATCTCCCTCATAGAGGAGACAACCATATGAAATGCGCATAGGGTCCTATCATGGAAGTGGAAAATTGAGGGATCACCCAGATCACCGAAGGTGGTTTTGAAGGAAGAACAAAGTCCCCCATTACCCTCGCTAATGGCCCCTTATGTTGAGCAAAAACCAAGGGATAAGAGTGAGAGCGAAATACTCAATTGGACTTGGGGGAGTGAGGCTCGAAGTGCACTCGAATGTTCAGCCAAAGGGGTGGTAGGCGTGTATGCAAAATAGGCACATCGCCATACAATGAGCATAATACAGAAAGGGAAGGAGTTGCAAAATATAAAAATTCTATAGCTCAGATGGTTAAGCAAATGGCTTGTAAAGCGCTCTTTCGAAGGTTCGAATCCCCTTCGTACCATTTTCAGAAAAAAAAAACATTAACCCAAATTCAGCTTATAGACATAAGAAATATAAGATCAGGAGAATGCATGAGTGTGGCTCAGTGGCTGGAGCCATTCTCGCCCCACTCCTCCGTCGAGGGTTCGAACCCGCCCAGGAATAAATTTCCCTTCATTTTACATAATAGATCCCTGCTGGGGGAAATGACCACTCTACCCCCGGGGAAACCCCATAATTCCTAACAAGTCCCTACTATGGAAATTACATATCTACCCTAGGCTCTCTCCGAAAATACCTATTTTGCCCCTCCCTACAAGTAATTACCCTAATACCCCTAGAAAAACCCATAATACCTATTCTGCCCCATGACCAGTATTTACTATTTTAACCCTAGAAAAACTAATAAAAATTACTAAAGATAAAATTAATAAAAAATTCCAGAAATTGAAAAATTAATAAAAAATTCCAGAAATTCAAAAAATTAATAAAAAATTCCAGAAATTCAAAAATTAATAAAAAATTCCAGAAATTCAAAAATTAATAAAAAATTCCAGAAATTGAGAAATTAATAAAAAATTCCAGAAATTCAAAAAATTAATAAAAAATTCCAGAAATTCAAAAATTAATAAAAAATTCCAGAAATTGAGAAATTAATAAAAAATTCCAGAAAATCAAAATTAAATAAAAATTTCCAGAAATACAGAAATTAATAAAAATTCCAGAAAATAGAAAAATTAATATAAATTTCCAGAAAATCAAAATTAAATAAAAATTACAGAAAATACAGAAATTAATAAAAATTTCCAGAAATACAGAAATTAATAAAAATTCCCAGAAAATTAGGAAAATTCAGAAAATCCATAAACATTAATAAACGTTCAAAAATTCATAAAATTTATAAAATACAGAAAATTTCTGGAAATACAGTAAAAAAAAACGAAAAATCTTTTATTATATTCAAGCTTTCTTTTATTCAAAGATTGATGCCTTCTACAAAATATTTCTTTTTCCGAAAATTTAAAAAATCTTTTCAAGTATGTTAGGATCTTCGAGTCTCACGCAATGGGCTCTAAATGGGGAACTGGCGGTTTACCTGCTGTTCAACGTTTAAGTAGTTCGTATAGGTCCTTGTGTTGCCTTAGCCGCCTCGGACTTTGTGCATGAGTGGACTTGAGGTCCTTGTCAAATTAAAACAAATATATATCTTTTTCCTAAATATTTTGAGATTCTAGGTCTCACGCAATGGGCTCTAAATGGGAAACTGGCGGTTTACCTGCTGTTCAACATTTAGCAGTTCGTATAGGTCCCTGTGCTGCCTTAGCCGCCTCGGGCCTTGTGCATGAGTGGGCCAAAAATCCCTCCCAAAAACAAAATTTCTTTTCGAATAGTAAAATCTTCAAACATTTTCTCAAAAATAAGGTCTTTAAGATAATCTTTTCTTAAGCAATTTTGAAGGTCAAGCCTTCACAAAATCAAATAATCTTCTCTCAAGTATTTTTGAAGGTCAAGTCTTCACACAGCTAGAACTACGTAAGCCTTGAGTTTCCCATTGCACCGGGGAATACGTAGGAGCAGGATCAAGTCCTGTCAGGCTAACCTCCATCAAATTATTTTTCACTTTAAAGGGATCAAACATTTTCAAAATCACACTCAATTTAAGGGTACTGTTCTTCGGAACAGGCGAGTGGGGTGCCTAACACCTTCCCCACTCGTAATCGACTCCCGAACTTAGAATCTCGTCCTCAAGTTAGGGTTTTTCCAAATCTTTTTTCCCTGAAATAAAAATTTGGTGGCGACTCCACATCATCAATAAATCCATTTTTAAAATTTTAGCGAGTTCGTCGTCTCGTCGAAATTACGGTTGCGACACTGTATATGTTGGCCATTGATAAACCTAATAAACTTGATGGTGTCAGGGCTAGAAGTTCCATTCATAGCATTGTAAGATAAGTGGTGAGGATGATCTTCAAGGAAGAATGTTCTGGGTCAAGTGGTTCTTATGGTGACTCAATCTCTGCAGGTATCTCATCTTCACATTGAATAAGATAACAAATGCTTATTAGCACACTTGTGATTTAGAGTATATTTTTCATCACATGTAAAATACAAGCCTTTGTCCCTTTGAAATTGGATCTCAGCTGGAGATAATTGCTTACGGTTGTTTGGTTTTGATGGTATAGGTAAAAGTGGGGTGGTGTTTGGATTAAGTTTGGGTTGTGTGGTCATAGGTTTAGGTTGTACAGGTAGATTGGATTTTGGTAATTGAGGTGAGTATTGGAAATAGGGGTGTATGATTTCTGTGTATAATAGGTGGGGGTAAAAATTTCTCCTCGAAGAGCTTGGCCAGCAATACCGCTTGAATCAAGGAATGGGGGCCCTTGAAACCATTTCTCGTTTCAATTCAGTCTGTAAACCTCCTATAAAACAGTCCTACAAAAGAGTATCATAAGCTTGATTGGCCAACTCCATGAAAGATTTATAATAAGCATTCAGTAGATGTTTGAGTTAGTTTCAACAATTCAACTCTAGGATTCTCAAATGGAATATATATAGTTGTTAAGAGGGTGAGCCAATCCGATACTTAGTGCGTTTTCTCTATCATCTAAAACCATGGGAATACTTTCCCTTCGAAATGTACAGAAGCAATAGGTACGCGCTACTCCTTGGTATGTCATATATTTGGGAAAATCATTCTGCCTTGTAGATCCACGGTAAGCATCATCAACCTAAAAATCGTGGAAATTTGATCTTCACCGATCGAGGTTGTATGATATTAGAATAATTTTAATGTTGCCCCGAGCTGGATGTTTCTTGTTTCTAGAGCTGTAACACATTAAAAGTTTGGTTTATTTTCAGTAATTGTTCTTATTATGTTTACTACATTACATATCGAAAAGTCGTTTAAGATTAGCTTGCATATCCTTCATTCGTGTTTTTCCATGAGAAAGTCAATCAAAGCAATAATAATAGGTAGGATTCAATTAATACAATAATGTCTTAAAGTGATCAAATCAATAAATAAGAAGTTGTAATTTCACTATCAATATAACAAGTGAAAAGAATAAATGTTTCTTATATGATTCTATAATTACGAGAATAAAATACAAGTAAATAGAAAATAAACACAGCCTCAAGTATAAAGGCCAGTGAAGTAATTTTAATTTCTGATTATTAGCCATATGCACCTGGAAAAAGAATGAATATCAGAGGAGAGAATAGTATAGCAAATAAGGTGAAAAGAAAATCAAAAGGAGAAAAATGCTCACATGACACACTATTATCTTTTCTTATTCCCATTAGCTCATATAATCTTCTAACCACTTGATTTTTTGACGCGCTCTAGTGCTTTTCTTGAGTATTTCCACGTTTTCTACTTTAATTTTTACATGTTAACTTTTGATTAGATACTTTAAAATTCTATTATTTATTTCATAAACCTCATTAAAAATTAAATATATTAAAATAAAAATATTAATAACTAAAATTGTATTTTAGTCTTTCAATTAATTTTTTAGGACTAGTTTAATGCAATATCACATCAAATTATTTATGTTATGTGAAATTTTAATTTTTTGTTGTTAGTTACAAAAACAACTATCTTTAAATAAAAAAAATTATTGAACTTAAATTTGAATAAAAAAATTTAAAATTATTAAATTTTATATTTAAAATATTAAAAAAATTTATTTAAATAATTTTTATATCAAATAAAAAAATTAAATAATTTTTATTTAAAGATAATTTTTAAATACTTTTTATTTTATTATTTTTATAGATATTTTTATATTTCACCTATTTTTAAATAATTTTTTTATTTACAAATTTTTAAAATTTTAAAATTCTATATCCAAACGTAAGATGAAAGAAAAATTGATATTCATCACTACCGCCGACAAACTTACTTATAACCTGTTTGAGTATCTTTACATATGAAGATCAGTAGAAATTGATTTTTTTACTGTAGAAATACCGTCACTAAGATGTGATATTTTGTCTTTAAAATTGTGTAAGGTCCGTTTACTTTTCTATCCAAACATTCTCTTAAACTCTGACTCTTTGCTAAAAAGATCATGGTTATGCCCCTGCCCTGTTTGTCAAAAACAGAAACGAAAGCCAGGGGAATGTTTTCTGCACAGTTTTATCAAGATTGCCAGAGTTCAACGGTTAAAGTTGCTGTTATTGGTGGATAAGGGGAAATATTGATCTTTAGACTGTCAAAATATTTTTTATTTTTGTTTTGTTTTAAATTTTATAAAAATATTAAAAATAGAAAATAAAAATTAAATATATTTTTACTGTTTTTTATATATATTTTTTTAAAAAAGGTTTTATAAATAAAATAATAAAAATATTTTTTTAAAAATTAAACATTATATATATAGAGAGGGGATCATACTATATGCCTTCTTAGCTATAATGCACCAGATATTGTATGATACTTTAACAAGCATTTATTTCTTGGCTTTGTCCGTACAAAAAGTGGATGAAAATACTAAACTATGCACATGAGTAATATTAAATCAGCCAATCAGGTGCTTAGTTTATTATTTTATACTTATCTGTTACTCCATGACAAATGGCAACTTCAGGGTGTATTTTCGTAAATATAAATAAATTAATAAATAAGAGTCCTTATGTATACGGAACCTTACAATTGATATTGCTGACTTGCAAATTTTGCTCACACGGTACGTTTGTTTCAACTTATTAACTTCCGAATGACCTCTTGTTCGAAAGATTTTTTTTTTTTTCACGAAAAAACGGATATCAAAAGTCAAATTTCCCTGTTTATGAGGGGGAAAAAATTAAACAAATTGGTCATCGATAGATAAAAGAAAATTGAGCTTCTAAAATCAAAGCTACCATGCAGTTTTAACATTGCAATTTATTCAAATAATAAGCTGTATAATAATAGAACATCAATTTCTCATTAGTATTTATCACGCGTTGTACACAATATTTTTAAATTCAGACAAAATTTAGTATGTATATAATTTAAACATATTTAAGAAACATAATTTTTAAAATTATGAAAAATATCAAGAGTTTAGTTAAAATATAAGAATTACATATCATAAAAGAAAATATTTGAAATTATATATACTATATAATTTATAAGATATTAAATTTAAAATGTTTATGAATAGAAGTTAACGATGTCGTTCTTTAGCCGAGCAAAAAACAATGTCATTCTTTAAAAGAGAGTAGACTAACAAATTAAGGTACTCCAAAAAATATACTTAAATTTAATTTATAAGAATAAATTAAAGATTAATTAAAATTAAACTATAGAAAAGGGGTAAATTACATTATATATATATACTTAGATAGATGTTTAAATTAAGGTTGTTCATAGTTTGAGTTAGTGAAAAAGAAATCTATAATTAAATTAAATAAGTTGGATTATATTATTTTTTGAATCTTAAACCTGAATCAAATCAACCTAATCATGTAATAATTGAATTGGATAGAATACTCCATTCAGTAACAATTGAAAAGAAATTTGGTAAATTATAAAAATAACAATTAGGAGAAAAAATTAAGAAAAAAATCGCTCTAAGTGTTTAAATGCCAAATCATTTATAGTTTTATGGCAAGTCATTCTTCCAAAAATACCATTTTTTTTTTAAAATATAATAACCTAGTTTTCCAAACATAAAATACAAATCAATAAAATATCAAAGCCAGTCAGTCGGTCATCCACCAAGTCTAATATAAGTGTCTACCTTTTCAAATGTCCAATAGATTAAGCAAATAAAACATAATAACACCAATAAGACAAAGACGAAGCTCATACAAAAATGTTAACATTTAAATTCAAACTTATATCTTCTAAATTTGATGTTCAAAGTTCAACTTCAACTTCAAATATCAAATAAAAATAACAAAACACTTGAAAATTTTAAATGTAATATATTTATATGATCAAATTAAGAAAGTAAAAGCTCGTACAAGGCTACAATATATAAAAATTAAGGGGTTGATTGGTTTGATAAAATATTTTTTATTTTATTTTAAATTATTAAAATATTAATTCATTTTTATTTTATTTTTTTAATATTTAAAAATAAAAAATCATTAATTTTAATACAAATATTTTAAAACAAAATATAGATTAAAAACTTTGAAATTAAAAATAAAAATATAATATAATAATATTTTTCAAACTAAATAATCCTAAAATTTAAATGCAAGGGTTGGAAAGTGAAAAGTACAATTTCTAATATTAGTATATTACATTATTACCTTATTGGAAAGACTGAATTAATGTATAGTCAGTGACAATGTCCTTGATACCGAAACTTTTGACATATTTATCAACACTAGATTAAAATCAAATGATGAAAGTGTAAACTGAAAAGGAAAGAAGTGTTAATGGTCAATTTATGCAATCATACCCATTTCAATTTGCACATCAACCATTTTTATTTTTATTTTTTGTGTATCAACAATCTTCTTAGAAGTGGTCCCATAACTAGTTTTGAACACAAACTAAAGCTTCGATTGTAGTGGGATTTAAAGAAGTACAATACGCATAAAAAACTTAACATCCGATGCTGATTGCACATTCAGATATATAGAAGACATCAGCAGCTGTCTTTTTAAAATAATTTTAAAAAACAATTTAGCAACCGAAAAATAGTCTCAAAATAAGCACAAAAAACTGGACTCTAAAAAACATATTAGCCTCTGATTTTAAAAACTATTTTTATTTTAATTAACTTGCGACTCAAATTTCAATCGCTACTTTAATTTTTAAAAAATATATATATATATATATATATATATATATATATATATATATATATATATATATATATATATATATATTTAATTTGTTGATCTTAAATAGAGATGACAAATTTTTTTTTACCTGTCCTACTTTAATTTTAACAAAAAAATTTAAATTAATCAAGGTTGAAGATAAATTCGAGTAAAATCATCTTTAAAAATGATAACAGAAATAATTATATGAATATTGATATTCACTTCATTTCATCTTTCAAGCTGACTTCATGTATAAAATTATTAAAATATTATTATTATTGTAAAAATATTATATAAAATTAGTAAAATTATAAAAATAATAAGATATATCAATTTAAAAAGTATATAATAATTTAATAATCAATTATTAATAAAATCTGTAAATTTTTATTAAAAATTATTAAAAATATTTTACTTTATTTTAAATAAAATTCACTTGAAAATTTAAATTTATGAACAATAATATAGTGTCAAGTAATAATGCTTCTTTATTGTCAGTCTACTCTAAATGTATGTTTAGATCTCAGCATGCTTATTTATTTATTTTTAAATATGTAAGGGATCAATGAAGGCATAAATATGATCGTTCCCTCTTTTCATGCATAGATGATGGAGGTATCTAAATAATTTCAATAAATGTTAGTTTGATACTTAGTAAAAGTGATATAAGTTTATAAATATATTACATCATCCATAATTATATCATGGATATGCATAGCAGGTCATTACCCATCAGGAACTCCATAATATCCTTTTTGACAATATAAAAGAGAATTGAAATGAGTTTATCTATGACATCCACCTTCAAAATTAGCTGAAAAGGATGATTTTCTAGTTGTAAGACAAATATAAAGGCACGACCGATCAAATCAAGTTCACGTTCCTTTGGTTTGGGTGGAACATCCACTTTAATATCAGTAACCATGATATTTAAATCAAATAGTAACATAAAATTAAAAATTAATACCTTATCTTTAATCAAGTGTGCAAGTTTTTTGAGCCATAAAATAAAATGATTTGGGACTTGTGCCACTATTTGAACCTCCTTAGTAGGCACAAGGATAGAAGCATTTTTATCTATTACTTGTCAAACTACCACCTTCACTTTCTCATCATCAATTTGGATGTAGTGTATTGTTGAACCTAAGTGGCACACTTTCCTAATAGTAACTATATGCAGAAGATCCTCTACATATAATTCATGGTCATCCGGGATTTATAGAAGTTGCTCATCCTTTGGTGGGTTTGAACTCTCTACTATGTTACCTCCCTTTGTGATCACACCCTTAAGGGAAGGATTAAGTTGGACTTGTGTATTTGCTTGCTAGAAAAGTTTCAAAGATGTTAACTCCTGTTTAAACTCCTTTTTAAGTGTTTGCTCAATTTCCTCTTTTATTTTTTCTACAAGCTCCTCATTAATCTCATGTCTCATCTACCCTTTAATGGCATCTGAATCCTTTCTAGACACAATTCCTCCCCCAAACATTGGTCTAATAGAAGGTGAACCAAAATAGGTTTGTATCCCTAACCTATTCCAACAACGTGAACACAACCTGGATGCTATTGTTGCCCAATAGTAGTGAAGATATCATCTCATTCCCTAGGCAAAAAGGTTCCTTAAGAGCTTTGTTCAACTAGAGAATCGTATAAAAGTATATAAACCAGAATGTTAACAATATTTTATTTGATATTATAAATAAAAATAATAATTTTTACTTAATTACTTACAATCATTTCAGCTACAAGTTAAGATGAGTCGAAGGTATACTATCTAGAAGGTATCTGTCATGCTCTCTTCCACTTCTTATGGCGACTGGATTGAGATGGAGGAGAAATCACATTGGAGGAGTTTAACTCAGAGGATGTTTGTTGTTCTCTTTGCTTCGATTGCAAAATTATTTCCTCTAGCAACTTATAGCCTCCACAAGACAATCTGTGCGGGTAGAGATTCTTTCCAGCAATTTCATATCCTTTTCTTCTTCTCTTCTATTTTGATATGTCAATAGATTAGAAACTAATTTAAATTAACTTACAAGAAAGAAAGGGTCTTGTCACCATCAAGGAACTGATATGGAGAAACATCCTTCAATGGTATACACACACACGTGCACGCGCGTGTGCGCACACACACACACACACACACACTTACAAGAAGAGTCTTAAACCCCTTTCAATGTTCACCTGCAAAGGAAAACCATTTACTCTTGAGTAAGTTGGTGTTGGGGACATCATATGTAAGCTATATGACACAATAAAGATAAGTTAATAAATGAAAATGATGTTTATTACATAAATAGTTATAAAGACAAGTGCTTAGTGTATCGTGATGGTTTCCAAATTTGCTCCTTAGTACGAAGTTTTACATCATCCCAATCATTTTTCATGATACTAGTTTTACTACATCCAAGCAGGACAACATAACTCTTGAACTTTGTCTTGTTTAGCCTTAAAGGATTCTCAATTCTCTAATCATATTCTATTGGAATCCTTTAATCACCACTTCATCTAAGGCTTAACTCCCTAACTGTATGACTTCTCTTCCTTTCTTTTACTAAGATTGACTATCGGATCCGCTTTGTAAAGGAGGGTTCCTTGATAGATCAATTAGGTTCCATTTTAAACATGTAAAAATGATAAGTTAAGAACTTCAATTAATAAAAATTAAGTAACAATAGATGAATATTATAAATATGAATAAAAATTAAGTACTAATAGATGAAGATAATAAAAAAATTTATAAAATTATACTACATGACATATAACTTGCTCTCGTTATACTGGTGGATACTTGAAATTTGTAACATGAAAGTTGCAAATATTTCTTTTCTTAATTAACTCATTATAGCCTTGATACAAATGTTTCCATTGACTATATACCTTGGATCATGTTAGGGGATATGAATCAAATTAGAAAACTAATTTTTAATGATGAAATGAATATTATGAATTAGATACTCCAACAAAGTCAACTAGCCCATTTAATTACTTTAATTAGGTGCCAACCATTAGGTTTGAAAATGAATCGAGTCGAGTCGACTTGATAAGAATTTATTCAACTTGAATTTGATACTAACTTTTTTTTTAACTTGACTCGATTCAATTCAAACTTGTGAATGATTGAGTTTAGCTCACTAGCTCGTTAACTCAAGTCACATAAACCAAAACTTAAAATACATTAAATCCAGAATATTTAAAATTTGCAATTTGCTAATATATTTTTGAAAAAATGATTGTCTAATTGAAAAATATAAATATAATTATAATCTATATAAAATAAATATTTATATTTAAATTATTATTAATAATTAATAAATCAAATAACCAATAGCTTTTTATAATAATATATATGATGATTACTTTACATATTTTATCTATTTTATATAAAACTAAAAAATTTATATAAATTTAATTTATATATATAATGAGCTGGTTCATGAGTCAAATAAGTCGAATTATACATAACTCAGGTTCAGCTCGTTTAGTTACCAAGTTTCATTTTCAGTTCAAGTTCAATTCATTTGATTCATGAACCAAGTTCTACGAGTTAATTATCGAATCAAGTTTCGAACTAATTTCAAGTTAGTTTGGTTCATTGCTAACCCTATCAACCATTATGCTAAGATTTTGACTCACACACCTTATTTATTTACATTTTTAATTTTATTTTTGAAGTATGGTGAAATGCACACGAGCATTTATTTATTATTTATTAATAGAAACCATTATTATATTTTCTTTTATTAATACAAAAAAGTAAATATACTAAAACTAATATTATGCAAAAATATAGCTCAAGCTTCTAACCCTATTTAAGTTACTTAATAGGGAATGAAATCTTCATTTAAAAAAAAATTGTGTACATATTAAGCTTAGTTTGCAACACTAGCATGGTTGATCCATGAAATTTTAAAATAGAAACACAACAATCCAATAATTTGTATCAATATAAATGAATCAACATAATTATATTGTAACCTTCACCTTAAATTCAAGATTTAGATACATTTCAAATTTTAAGAGAAAAATACAATAACCCTAAATTATTGAACAATGTTAATTCATGGTTCAAATTAATGAAATTGATAAGATTATTTTCTATTAAGCACAAAGTTAGTCCTAAATTTTTTAGCTTACTTCCAAAAGAAACATAACCAACCATATTAAAAGAAAAATTTAATAGCTGATCTATATTTTCATCCTTCATCAAAGTAAACTACTCATAAAATTCATACTTCAACCAATTTTATTTTTTTTAAAAAAGTTTAACTTAATATAGAACAAACCAAACAACAACGGTAATGGAGAACCAAATAATCTATAGGCGATGATGAGAACAAACACAACAACATAATGGTGAATCAACATTGCAGGAAGTACAAAAAAATAATCTCATCACCACAATATTGCACGAAACAGGAAGTAGAAATGGTAGATCTTACTAGGTGAATGACAATGAAGAATGATGATAATGAACCACACAAAGTGACGAGAACGGTGACGTAAGAAAGGGCAAAAGACGAGAATGATGGAAATTGAAGCAATGGACGAAGTAGAATAACACGACGACAACGTAAATAAATATCTCGAAAAGAAGAATGGTGTGACAATGACAACAACCTAATTAAAAAAATAAACTTTATACATCAATTCTCCAAACTCCCAATGTAAAAAGCAATTTTTACATTAGTTAAATAGAACAACCAATGTAAAATCTTCACTTTTTTTTGTAAAATACTATTTTTCCATTAGTTTCTACATATCTCTCTAACTTATTTCCTTTAAGTTATCTTTATTGTCTAATCATCCTCAATATGTACTTATCATCAAATAAGATCAACAACACCATTAGCTTCATGATTATATCAAGGGAATAGGATGCCTTATAGCTTATTGATAAGTGTTCGATATGACACTTATTTGATTATATTTTTGAAGAAATAGCTAGCATTTGGAATACAAATGAACATAAATTCATGGAAAACTAAGTGAAAATTGAGTGTCCTGTGGAAATTATGAAATATATAGTTTTTAAAGCTTTTTGTGATAACTTTTCTTTATTTTGAGGTGTTCACTCTGTTGAAATATGTCACAGGAACTTGCATTGACAACGTAAAAGGGGTCGCGTTGAGCATATAAAAACCTAGAAAATTGATGAATTCTGCCAATTTTTATGTTGGCAACATAATTGCAGATACGTTGGACACGAATTATGCAGAACAACAAGTATAAATAGCTCAAATCTACAAATCAAATCTTTTTTTTTTGCAGTTTTGGCAGTTACAATTCGAGTTCTCCTTCGTCTTCTCTCTGGCGCGACACCTGGAGCGAAGAATCTGCAGATTTAAGGGATCAAAGTGCAAGATTCGTGCAGCTTCATGGAGTTCTACATAATATTTTCTTCTTCTTCTCTTGTTTTCTTTATTTTTATCATGTGTAACTAGATTCTTAGTTAGGGAAAGAGGGATCCGAGTCTGAGCCTATTGTAATATGAATTTGTTGCATTAATTCAAGTTCACTTTCTTTAAATTAATTGTTCTTCTCTATTCTTAATGCTTCTATGAACTGGCCGCTTGTAAATTGATTTTAGATTTCTATTCACAATTAAAAAATTGGAGTAGGAATTGGAACTAAGGTGAACAACATAATTGACGATACTGTAGGAATATAGATCAACAATTATGAGGTCTTGAGAATTCTAGAACCTAATGCTTGTTCTAATTAGGAATTTCTAAGGAATTAAGATTTCTAATTTGGAGGAAAGTGTTGATGAGTCAAGGAATTGATCTTTAACTAGTTTAGTGAATTCGGTTTTCAATTGTACTTTTAAAACTTGAATTAGAGTAACAATTTAGGATTGCTTAGGTGAAGATTATGTGAACTCTAACCTAACACTTCGCTAGATTGATTCTCATATACTTATTTTGTGAATTGAGTGTTAGATTTTCTATACAATAGTTATTTGATAGTTGTTGAAATCTGTTTTGGTTATCTTCATTCATTCTTAAGCGTTACTTCTTAGCAATAAAATTTATAATTCACAGCTCATTATATTCACATCAATGTCAAATCCTACATAGTCTTGATTCAAATAGTAGAACGATTAGAAACTCATTACTTAAACCAAATCTTTATGAAAATGATACTCTCTCATCTTTTACTCTTAAAAAGATAAAATATATTTATCTTTAATTTTCACCAACAATTATACAAGGCTAACAATTTTTCTCCTATAACCCTTTAACTTTTTAAATATCCTCTTCAAGTTATTCGTATCATATTTCCTCCTAAAACTAAATTCAAGACATTTATACATTTAGTTGTTTCTAACAAAAAAAAAACTAAAAACAAAAGATAATTCATATTTCCATCAACATTTAAATAGTTATAAAATTTCAAATTCATATTATTTTCCATTTCTTTAGCCCAACATCATTTTCCATCCATAAATTTATTTTATTTTTAATTTAAACTATCTTATGGAAGAAAGAGTTAGAATTAACTTGTAAAAAAAATAAATAATAAAATATAGCCTTATAAAATAAGTTTAATTTAGAAACTTCATCACATACATTTTTCCTATCATTCACATTTGAAAACTACTTGTAATCTAGAAATATATATATATATATATATATATATATATATATATATATATATATATATATATATATATATATATATATATATATATATATTTTAAGTAGAGCTTTCAAGACGTTCTAATTTGATTTACTTCAATCCAATATAAGTAACAAATTTTTGTAAGCTGGATAAAAAATTAAGTTATGTGTGTGTTTTAAAAATAGCAATTCAAGTTTGATCTTATGTGATTTGGATCGATCCATGTAAAATCAAATTTTAAATTTTTTTTAAAATTATAAAGTAAACTATTTTTTATACAAGCTATTAGAAATCAAAAAAATTATTTAGAAGTATGAAATATATGCAACTATCTAAAGAAGTCAAATCAAAGTGTTGATGTGAAAAAGTTTTTTAAAAAGTATTGATTATCAAATTATAATTAATAAGATCAATAATAAAAATTAATAATTAGAATTTTTAGAATTTAAAATAAAAAATAATATTGTTTACCAATTTTATGGAAACAAAATTAATTCAAAAAAATCTGCTTTATGCTCGTTTGGTTAACAGATCATAGTAGACCGTGTTAAAAAGTATAAAATATGTTCAGACTTTAAAATTAAAAATCCAAACCATCAAATTTTACAATCCTTTTTAAATTAGTTCATTTTTTCGGCTCTGATTTCAAGCAATCAAAATGACTTCATAACTTTTTGGCTAATTCTAATGCAATATGTGAAATTCTATCTTCTTAGCATATCAAGAACAACATTTAGTTATATTCAATATTTTTTTCTTTGACACACTTTGAAAGGAAAATTTTAAGGAAAAGATTCATTTTATAAGAGGATTAATGTTAAAGGCTAAAATATTTTATTTGCATAAAAATATTTTGAAGTCAAGTGATTTGAATAAAAAAATTTTCATAAACTACCATATGAAAATTTATAATTCACCAAAACAAATGGTATTTCAAAATTTAATTTGTTATAAATATTGTAAACAAGATATCAACCCTGGCTTAGGATATTCTTTCCTTGTTTGTTATTTGCATATTCTTTCTTTATATTTTTATATGTATTTATTTACGATTTTATATATTTATTAAGATAAATTTATATTAAAAAATAATTTTTTGTGAGAGTTACTTTTGGTCATCATATAAATTGAAAAATTTATATTAATTTTAGAGTATATTATTCAAATCATCACTAAAATATCTTTTGATGAATAAATTTTTACAAATATAGATTTATCAAAAAAAAATTGCTAAAAATTAAAGCAATCGTTTTTTTTAAAAAATTGTTACTAATTTTCTTTGTATTATTTTCATTAGTAGGATTGAAAATTTATTAATAATTAAATCTATTACACAAGTTTATAAACTATTAATAAAATTTACCAAATTAAATTTTAATTATTTAATAATAAATTAAAAATAACATTATCTCAATAAAAGTTAATTCTAAACTAATCTTAACCTAAATTTTGAAAGTATGATTACTCATTGCAGAAAGAAGAAATGTTTTTCAATCCGGATGAGCTCCAACGAAGGTAAAACCTTACCTCCCTTAGATATGCTTGTAATTCTTTGTTTTACCGATAAGTAGAGCATGTTTATATGGTGGCATCCTTTACCGCTTTTCACTAAATCATTTTTTTTTTTTTTGGTTCTTGCTACCATGTTCTCCTTGCCACAAAATTCTTTATGTTAAATTTGTTTCCAAGAATTTTTTACTATTCGAGAAGAGATTTCTTTCAAATTTACTTGATACCTTTGTAAGTTTGTAGTCTTTTGAGATTAAAGCATAAGAAATATAATAATATAAGTGCTCTTATCAATTGTTATTTGTTAGTCATCATTGATGCGTTACATTATGTTTCATTCAATATAAATATACTACTTTTTTATATATATATATATATATATATATATATATATATATATATATAAAGTAATAATTTATTTTAAAAATAATTTATATTATAGTCATTTTATTTAATAATTTTAAAAATAGTTAAATTTTATTAATTAATTGTAAAATTAAAAAAAATTATTACATAAATTAAATTTATAAAATTTAGAAAAAATTTAATATTTTATTAATAATAATTTAATATATATTAGGAGACATATAGCAATGTACATACATTCTCTTTGTTATTTTGTATATTTTTTTCTTTGACATTCATTTTTATTTGGACATGTTTTACGATAAAAGAAGAATAAATTTTTTTGAAAAATCTAGCAAAAAATAATTTATACCAAATTTAAAAGTTAAAGTTATATAATTTATTCGATAGCAAGTAGTTAATTTTTAAAAATTTTATAATTAATTTTTTTACAAAAGTTATAAAATCGATAAAACAAAATACTTCAATTTATTTTTTTCTTAATTGTTCCTTTATTTATAATATTTTTTAAAGATATTTTGTTAGTTAAAAAAACACATGATTAAATGAAATTTAACTTTTCAGAACTTATGCTAAGTTATATAAGAAAAGAACCAACTAATAAAATAAACAACAGGATAAAAGGATACAAGAAAAACATATTTTTATAGGAAGTATATATTAAAAGTCTTATATATTAAATCTACAACAATAAAAAAGAAAATTTAAAGAGTGTTATTTGAAAAGTAGATAAAATAGAGCTATTCTTATTTAGAAAGTGGTTGAGATATTTCAGTATTTTGAACGATTTCTATAATCAATTTCTAAGTAAACGATATTTTTAACTTTGTGATATTTTCTTCATGTTTTACAATATAAATTTATCTTTTTCTCTTTTTTTTTTTGTGAACGGAAATAGTATCATCGTGTATGTAGAGTTATTGGTTATTTCATTTCTTTTACCATGTTTGTTCTGCATCAAGAATGTTATTTTTTAGGTTATAGTTTTGTTTATTCAATTTATTTTAAAATATATATTTTTATTTCAATGTGATTGTTTTTATTTAAAATTGATATTGTTTCTTCTATTTTTCTTTATATTTAATTGATGTAATTTTAGCATGTAGTTTGATTATATATTTGATGTGATTTTAGCATGTATTTTAATTAAATTTTTTTATATTTAATTGTTATATTGTTTGTTAGTAGAAAGTAGAACTTACTAGGATATAACCTTGATTTAGATGAATATCCTAATTATACATTGTATAATTAATAAATTTGGATACGTTTGATTTATATTGGATTATTTGTTAGTGAAAAGTAAAATTCAATAGATTGTGACTTTACTTGAATAAAATGTTGAAATTGTTTATTAAAAAATTAGTTAATTTTAAATATTATTATACATTATTTGTTGTCAAATTGTAGAGATAAAATTTGAAAAATATTCATAATATAGGGAAGGAGTTATCAAATTTTTTTTGTCAAATTTATGTAGTATTATAGTAGTTTTAAATCATATTGTATGTGAATTTAGTATTTTTTATCTAAATTTAATTTTGATTGAAACTTTAATTTTCTATATGAGATTCAATAAATTAAGTGCAAAGCTCTTTTTATTGAGTCTTATATTGTCCAAGTTGAACAATTTTAGAATAAACTTTTTTCGTTAGTTAGCAATTTCTTCTTAAATCTTGTTAGTTATTACTGATACATGTTGTGCGTTTACTGTGCGTACAAAGTTTTACCCACGGGCAAGTGCATCCGTCGGTATAGAAATGGGTATTTAAAACCCTTAATATCGTTTCCACAAAGACTATTTTAACAATTTTAAAAAAATATTAAATCCTAATTTTTGAGCTCACCAGAAAAGAGTTTGTTTAGAAATATTTAAAGTGAATGAAAAAAGGAAACAAAAAGAAAGTAAGCGATTTAAAGACAAAAGGGCACAAATATGAGTTTAAATATGGAGAGACATGAGACTTTGGTTTTTCTTCTAATTTTATCCAATTTCATCCCAACTTCCTTACGAATGATTTGAGTCAATTGCTAACCATCCATTCTCGTTTTATTACTACCCAATGATTATGTAATAGCAATATTCTTTCCCTCAAGTTACTACCCCCAATGATCATTGCAAGGTATATAATTAAGAGAAGCATAAAGAACATGCAGATTTGTTAAATTAATAACTAATTAGAAATAAAGAATTCCGATTGATCCTCCAAAACCCTTAGATTCAGTTTACCTTATGGTTCCGTTAATTAGGCATTGGTATGATCGTTTATCCCCTAATTAACTTAGAATTAATTCTCATTACTTAATTATGCATAATAAGGAAAACACAATTGAATAGAAATACGCAATCATTCATAAAAAGGAAAAGGGTTTCAATTGGTTACATTATAAGTTTCACCAAAGCCCCATGATTACACATCGAGAGATGAGACAAACAAAAACATACTAATCCAACAAAACAATCCGTAATCCTAATTTTAGGAATAGAGTGACAAAATCGTAATGTTAGCAAAGCTAACAATAGAACGTTGCAACTCGTACTGTGGAAGAGCTTATGTCTCCAAATCCTACGGAGGGATATCGAGCGATACTGAAAATGGTGTTGTCTCCAAATCCTACGGAGGGTGTGTCTCCGGGGTAGTGATAGACTTACGCCCCAGAAAGTGGTGTGGTCTTTGGGGCATAGGGTGGTGTCATATGATGCAGTAGAGACTCCCTTTTATAGGCGTGGATTAGGGTTTCAATGTGGTGGACCGGGGTTGACCTAGCCACTTCCTTAGCCATTGCAACCAATCTACGTAATCTTGCAGCACTGTAAGGCTCACGTGTCATTGTTGCATTAAATGTATTATATTTTTATGTTTCTTTTACCCTCTTTTTAGTCCAAAACTTGCCTATTTTCGAATTCTTAACTTGCGTGACCATTGCTATAAAAATAAGGAAAATTAGGTAGAATTACAATTAAATAATCATAAATTATATTGTAATTATAACTAATTTTCCGCAAATAAATCAACAGAATGGTGGTTTATCACATCCTCAAACTTAAACATTGCTTGTCCTCAAGCAATATCCCTAGGAATGGAAATGTAGCAAGTATAGAATCTAGAAACCTCACATATTAAGCATGCAGCAACCAAGTATAATTACTATCATGAGAGCAATTAATAATAATCCAATTAGGACCTTAATTCCTTGAAATCAACTATCACATATAGATGTGGTCACTCTTCTCACCATCTCTCAAATGTATATGGGTATAGATCATTAGCACTCTACTCCTTGCAACTGTACACTACCATAGGCTTGTCTATAAGCCTCAAATCTCCACTGAGAGTCAAATTGCACACAAGAATCAAAATGGCTTCATTAAGGTTGTAAAGTGGCTAATGAAATTATATAATTAGGTATGATATAAGAAGGAAGGAAACACAAAAATTTTCTTTTCATTATATTTTCAATAACTTTTACCCTTAAACTTTAAACTTTAAGCATATTTTCTTGGGTTTCATGATTTGACAATTTTTTTTATTTTTCATTTTTTTATTTTTTTTTTAACTTTTTCTTCTTCTTTTTTTTTTTCTTTTTTTTTTTTCTTTTCATTTTTTTTCACTTGTACTTTCCCAAGAATTTATTTTGCTTTAGTTAAAATTTAAGGGTACTTGAAATTATAACAATTAATTAAGGGTACCAAAGAATATAATTTTCAATGTGTTAGGCTCAAAGGGACACTAAACGATATCTAAGTCTGGAGTCAATCAAAGAATCCTAATTTTGCCTTTATCATTTTCTTGTTATGCAATCAACTTACATAAGTCTTGACAAGGTTACCAGGTAAGTTCTAGAGTATACAAGTCGGAGGAGAATCACTCAACAAAGAGAGAGGTTGGGTGCAACCTCAATTAAGTTCAATCTTCACTATAGCTACTCTAATGTGAGACAAGATAACAAGGAACACGACTAATTATCAATTATTTTCATCAAAAGTTCTCATGTCCTCATTAGATCCAATTAATGTTTGCCACAAAGTATTAGAGATCCCTAAATCCTAAATTCACTAGAATTCCAAACAGTTAAGGATATAGGGATATCACAGGGAAATAGAATTTTTAGAAAACATGAGGAGGGAGGTATCCCTTCTCAAACTTAATCTTCTACCATTCTCTTAATTCACTGGAAAAATTAATTACCACAGTAGAGAGAAAAACAAAAGAAGAGAAAGGATAAGAAATTTTGACAAATGAATAGAAAGGAGAGGGTCTCCCTCCTCAAACTTAAGATCTTGTATACATGCACATATATGTTATAGTGAAGAGTAAAGGAGAACTTCCCTGAAAAATAGCACCGAGGAGGGAGAAGGTCTCCCTCCTCAAACTTAGAGACCATCAATACCCTCAATTCTTTTCCTGTTGGATGTTAATGGTTGGAGAAGAAGTCTCGTCGTATTGGATTAACCTACTCGCACTAAACATACATGTTAGAGGTAGAAGACAATAATAATGCGTCCTAACAATAGGTTCTATACATACATGTGAGAGAAAGAAAGAGAAAGAAAAACTTTTGAATTATACGAATACATAGAGGAATAGAAATTACCTAATGTCCTAAAATAACTAATCATAATAATTTATTGAAAAACAGGTTGCCTCCTGAAAGCGCTTGTTTTTCGTCACGAGTCTGACGTACCTTTACCAGTGCCTAAGCACAACCATGAGTGGCTACCTTAGGATCAAATAACACATTGATACGTTTCTTAACCTTCATCTCTTTCAAGGTTTCCTCGTTTTCTTTGACAAAGTTCATCACTCCATATGAGAATGTTTTATTCACCTTGTAAGGGCCGCTTCCCCTAAACTTAAGTTTTCCTGGAAACACATGAAATTGTGAGTTATAAATTAATAATATCTTACCTATTTGGTACTCACGTTTTCGAAAGTGTTTAGGATGTCCTATTTTTGTCCTCTATTTGTGGAATCTTGAATTCTCATGCATTTTAATCCAAAGTTCATTTTTAAGGCTTACGTCAAGCCTCCTTTGTGGTTGCATATTTGGTTCAAATTCTTCTCCTATAAGAATCTTGTGGGTGCAGAGTATAAGACTTATGCCTTTGATGTCATGAGTGGACCATCTAAAGGCTTCTTTATTTTCCCACAAGACCTTTTGCAATTTCTCTTCCATTGTTCCTATAATGTTAGAAGAAATAATAATAAAAAGAGAAAAAGTACGAGGTAGAAATGCATACTTTAGATTTAAGAAAAGAGGCTTGAGTTTAAGCACTAGAGGTTTTTCAACTAATGGTTTAGACTTATAGGTTCCATAATCCTCTATACTATCGAATTTATTACCTCCATCTTCAACTTTTTTCGAGCTCTCACCCATAGGGGTTAAAAGGTCATTAGTAATCTGTTGGTGGTCATCAGTAACCACGTGCTCCTTTTCATTCTCTTTTTCCACATGCATCTCCAATTCTTTCTCGCTCTTAAGAGTAACCGCATTAGCTTGCTTCCTTGAGTTCACCTCAGGCTGGCTAGGTAAAGTCCCACGTGCTTGCTGTGCCAAAAGGTTAGCGAATTGTCCCAATTGATTCTCTGTGTTCTGAGATTGGGTTTCCATATTCTTGACTCGGGATTCTAAACATGTTGGCTCCTTCCTTTCTTGCCTATAGCCTCCTTGGCTCTGTGCGTAGGAGGGCCTGTAAACAAATTGAGTATTATTATTATAATTATTACCTTGATGTCCTCCCCAAGAGAGGTTGGGGTGATTCTTCCAAGTGGGGTTATAAATGTTTCCCACATAATTAGCCTCCTTATTTTTTTGGGCTATATCAGCTTCAACAATGCATCCTTCATCATCAAGACTTATGGATTCACAAGGATTACACGAGTTAGGTTCATATGCCACTGGAGTTTGGATAGGTAAGGTACATCGTGTTTGTGCTTGCATAAGTGCCTCTATCGACCTGCTAGCAAAAGCAGTATGTTCGACTTGATACATTTCTGCAGATTGAGCATCTTTCTTCCTTACATGTCTATCAACAAATCTCCATTGATTGCTATTAGTGGCTAAGTTTCCTATGATTGTCCATGTGTCCTCAGGGGATATGTATGATACCCCCACCAGATGCTACATCTATAACAGCTTTATTGTCATAGAAAAGACTGTTGTAGAAGATCTGCACAAGATGAGGTATTTGGTACCCATGATGCGGGCAACTCCAGAGAAGGTTCTGAAATCTATCCCAAGCCTTATACAGGGACTCATTCTCGTACTGAGTGAAGCTGACAATCTTCAGTATGATCCTAGACTTCATTGACTGTGGAAAGTATTGCGTCAAGAATAGACGCTGTAATTGGTCCCAAGTAGTGATGGATGCTACCGGAAAAGAGTCTAGCCAATCGTTCACCTTTTCAGTGATGGAAAAGGGGAACAGTTGTAATCGAATGACATCTTGCGTAATACCGTTCATTTTAATGGTATTTGTCAGTCTCAGAAATTTTCTAATGTGGAGATGTGGGTCTTCTGATGTTGTCCCTTCAAATTGAAGTGAGTTCTGAATCATGTTGATAAGGGCAGGTTTAAATTCATAGTTTGGAATACCTTCTAGTGATGGGATTGATATGCTACTTTGTGCTGCCATCTTTCTTGTTTTGTTTTCTCACCTCAATCTTCTAGTTGTTGTCTCTATCTCAAGATTAAAATGTAATTATGAATCTAGAGAGCGAGTTAACATAAACAAACAAAAGATCACACAAATATATAACAATAAAATTATTTATTTATTTTTTTAATTTTTTACTTTTTTTATAAATATATACACGTCTCAAGCAATTAAGATTCAAACTTCTAAGATTGTTGAAAAATAGTCCCTGGCAACGACGCCAAAAACTTGTGCGTTTACTGTGCGTACAAAGTTTTACCCGCGGGCAAGTGCACCCGCCGGTGTAGAAAGGGGTATTTAAAACACTTAATATCGTTCCCACAAAGACTATCTTAACAATCTTAAAAAAATATTAAATCCTAATTTTTGAGCTCACCAGAAAAGAGTTTGTTTAGAAATATTTAAAGTGAATGAAAAAAGGGAACAGAAGGAAAGTAAGCGATTTAAAGACAAAAGGGCACAAACATAGTTTAATTATGGAGAGACATGTTACTTTGGTTTCCCTTGTAATTTTACCCAATTTAACCCCAACTCCCTTATGAATGATTTGAGTCAATTGCTAACCATCCGTTCTCGTTCTATTACTACCTAATGATCATGCAATAGCAATATTCTTTCCCTCAAGTTACTACCCCTAATGATCATGCAAGGTATATAAGTAAGAGAAACATAAACAATATGTGGATTTGTTAAATTAATAACTGATTAGAAATCAAGAACTCCGATTGATCCTCCAAAACCCTTAGATTCAGTTTATCTTATAGTTCCGTTAATTAGGAAATTGTATGACCGCCTATCCCCTAATTAACTTAGAAATTAATTCTTATTAATTAATTATGCATAATAAGGAAAACACAATTGAATATAAATACGCAATCATTCATTAAAAGGAAAAGAGGTTCAATTGGTTACATTATAAGTTTCACCAAAGCCCATGATTTGGGGATTAGTTACACATCGATAGATGATACAAACAAAAATATACTAATCCAACAAAACAATCCATAATCCTAATTTTAGGAAGAGAATGACAAAACTGTAATGTTAGCAAAGCTAACAATAGGACGTTGCAACTCGTACTGTGGAAGAGCTTCTGTCTCCAAATCCTACGGAGAGATATCGAGCAATACTGAAAATGGTGTGTCTTCGGGGTAGTGATAGACTTACGCCCCGGAGAGTGGTATGGCCTTTGGGCCTAGAGTGGTGTCATATGATGCAGTAGAGCCTCCCTTTTATAGGCGTGGATTAGGGTTTCAATGTGGTGGACCGGGCTTGACCTAACCGCTTCCTTAGCCGTCGCAACCAATCTACGTAATCTTCCAGCACCGTAGGGCTGACGTGTCATTGTCGCATTAAATGTATTATCATTTTATGTTTTTTTTACTTTTTTTAGTCCAAAACTTGCCTATTTTCGGATTCTTAGCTTGCGTGACCATTGCTACAAAAATAAGAAAAATTAGGTAGAATTACAATTAAATAATCATAAATTATATTGTAATTATAACTAATTTTCCGCAAATAAATCAACAGAATGGTGGTTTATCAATACAATTTGGATTAATTACATTTTGCATTATTTCTGGATACATGTTTGATTGTGGTTCATTTACCATCATGTTTGAGTTGTGTACTTATAGACTAATGTAAAATGTTGTTGAAATTTCATAAAAAATAACCTACTAGATTTTAAAAAAATGATTAACTAATTATTGAAAATGTTTCTTCTTGCATGGGATAGATTCCTACTTTATTATAAGAAAATATTATAGGAAATGAAATATTTTGGAGATGTGATGATTTGATTTACTTGAATAAAATTTTGAGAAGCATGGATCAAAGTTGGATTGCATATTGTTTGTTCCAAATAATATGAGGATGTGGAGAAGAAATTTATGAGAATTTCTATTCAACATTTGAATGATAATAAGTTGATTTTATATTTGTATTGGGTAATGTAAATATAATACAAGTCACTATGAAAGAATTAAAAAAATATTTAATGTGTAATAGGTTTGAAAAAAGTAGACCTATTGGGTAAAATATGAAAAGACACAAGGTAAAGGTAATATTATCATTGTCATTCTCATTTTAGCAGTGTTGAAACATTAAATGCAAATAATGTCACTAATGTTAAAAAGATTCTAATGGAAGTTGAAGAAGATGTTAAAGATAGTCTGAAGAAATTTGAAATATTAAAAGATGATGCAGAGAGACAATATGGTGAATGTATTATATAAACTTTCAATAAATAAGTGATAAGAAATTAACAATAATAGATTATATGCAAGACATGATCATGTAAATGATATTTGGATAACTTCATTTTTATTTTATACAATACGGAAAACATTTAAAAGATGTTAAACAAACTAAAAAAAAATATCATGATCAAGTAGATTTTTTTCAAATATCATAATATGTTATTTATATTATAGTTGTTTATTATTATTTATTAATAAATAATTTTTTATATATTATTTTATAACATCATCATCTAAAATAGATCAAGGTTCATAATATATTACATCTTTGCAAAAAAAAAATACAATAAAAAAGAAAAACAAAAAGATTAAAAATAATTAATTAATTTTAACTTTATAGTATTATTTATTTAAATTTTTTATCTTATTTGAACAATATTTGTATATTTTATTCTTTGTTTATATTTATTAAAATTTAAAAAGATAACCTATGAATACTAACTTATATTCTAATATTTATTCTAAATTAAATTATGCAGGAATGTTATATTTATTTTTCTTTCTAATTATATGTAAATACATAATGTTTATTTTATACATTTTAGATAATATAATAATTTTTTTATATAAATTTGATCAATTTTATTATAATATAAATTAACATATTGTGTCTATTATAGTTTTTTTAAATTATAAAATCTTGAAAAAAGAAAAGTTTGCTAAAAAACATTTAAAATAAAAGAATACACATTAAAAAATGGTTGCCGAACCACTCTCAAATACATAGATCATAAAAAAAATAAAAAATACACTTAAAGTGGATCACTGACCGTCCTAAGTTTTACTTAACCGTTTTCCAAATGAAACTTAAAAATTAGTTAATAAATCTTTTTTTAAGAATATTATTTTAAAAACGATGGATAAAAAGCTGCTAAAACATGTTTATAACCACTTTTCAAACCTTTATTTGATGTAGTGATCATATATAGTATAAGTGAAAATCATAGCACCACAATAAAAAAAAAAACTAAATTTAAAATATAAACAGAAAACTTGATACATTAAACACATCTATTTCTATTAACCATCGTATATTTATTATATTATCATTGTTTATTTTTTGTTCATCTTGCAATAGCATTTTGATATATGTAAAAATCTACAAAAATTTGTTAAAAAATAAAATTGTTTTAAAGAAACTGTTACAAAATACTTAAAAAACAATTCGATGTTAAATACTAATAAAAACACATTTCTTACTGGAAATTCTTGATTGAATAGTTAATGACTAAACATAATCTTAAGTTTGAATGTGAATATAAATCTCGTTGATAGATCTACAATCTCTTAATTGTTCTAACGTTTGAAGGTGTTCGACTTAACTTGTTTTTGGCTTGTAGAATTATTTGTTAAAAAGTCTTTTACAATGTTAAAGTGTCTCTCATTTACAAGATACTTGTTTAAAAAAAAAAGATTTTAAATATTTTAAAAAATTAAAAAAAATTAATTTAATTTTAGTAATGTATCAAAATTAAATTATAAAAATAATAATGATATGACCTGTACGATGGTTGTTATTATTGTTGACATATGCTTTATATATACTTGTAATAGTTTCTAAAATATAACTTTTGTAAGATTAGTTTCTATTTAAATTTTATTTATTTTTGGCCCTTAAATTATATTATTTCAATTAAATATAATAATTAAAAAAAATAAAATTTAATAATACCAAAATATTATAGTTTTAGAAACCAAAACCATATTATTGTAAACATATAAAAATGGTGTAGCAAGGTGAGGGAGAAAAAAAGCGCGATGGCAAATCGGGCCTTTAGCTGTTATATATTGGGCCGTATGTAAATATCGCTCTAGGAAATGGACTTCTATCCATAATTCCATATCAGAGCATGGGATGAACTTTAGGTTATACATGGACATTTAATAGTAAATAATAACAATGAAACATAGTGGAATGCAAAAAAGTGTAATAAAATGAAATGCAATAAAATTACTACTTCGTTTAGAGTATTTAATAGTATAAATTTTAATTTATATATATTTTAAAATATAAAATACAAAATTTTATTTTTTTTATATTTTTTACTAATATAATTTTTATTTTCTTATTTTTTTAAAAACTATTTAATAATTTAAAATAAATAAAAGATAAAAAAAATTGCCCTCCTTATTTTATCTTTTCTTGAGGGAAGAAAATATATTTATAAATCTTACAAAAATTAATTTTTTTTCTTTTATATAAGACAAATGTAAACAAAATGAAAATAAAATAAAATTTATCTAACTCTAAAAATTTTTTTTCTCTACTTTCCTTCCATCCAAACAATACATTAATTTTTATTATTTAAAAAGTAAGGTTTTTCAAAACATTTTCATAAAACCAAAGAAAGATTGATACTTCTAGAAATCTAAAATCATAATTAATAACAGGTATTTTTCTATTATTTAACAATTGCTTTGTTTTTTTATTTATTTTCTGACAGCGTATTAATTTTCATAATTATAAAGGTTTTTTATTTAAATTTTAATCCTATAAATCATATTTTTCTAAAAATTATAAATGCTGAAGTTATTATAAATATATTCGATATATTTAAAATATTATCATAAATATTTTAAAAAATTTCACTTATCCTTATAAAAATATTATAATAAATATGGCTAAAAAATTTTATTTTCTTTCAAAAGAATATTTTAGTAAAAAATATAGATAAAACAAACATTGTTGTTGAAAATATTAGATTTTATAATATTTTTAAAATAGTTATATCAAATATAACAATTAATAATTTTGAGTTAATATTAATAAAAACACTTGAAAAAATCCTCTACGAAACATCTCCTAAGATTAATTCTCACATTAAGAATGATATTTAATAAAATTTTCCATATAACGGGTCTAAGGATTTATTTGGATGAGAAATAATATAAAGAAAAAATAAATAATATAAAATTAAATAAAAGAGATAATAATGTAAAAAAAAGATAATTTTTTAATAAAATAATAAAATAAAAAATAATTTTTTCATTTAAATAATTGATTGAGTAAAAAAAGGAAATTATACAAACTATTCTTGTATTTGGATGAAACTATATTTATTTTACTCAATTATATAGTTCCACACAATTTTTTTAATTCTTTTATAATTTTATATAAATAAAAGAGGTTAAAGTAATATTAAAAAATGTAAAGGTACTAAAAAAAAATAGTTTTTTTTAACGGTTAATTTTTAGCAATTAGAAAAAACCGTCAGAAAAGTTACGATTTCTAGTATTTTATATAACTGCAAAAAAAAAAAATATAATTCTATTTATTTTATCCTTTTTTTCAGATCTTCCCTTTTCTTTGTTTCACTCCTGCTATCGCGTATCTCATTTGCTCGCATGCGTGCTTCATCTTCGATGTATTTATCTCAAATTTATTTTGTTGACAATGTCTCTCACCTCATAGTTTGTTTTCAACTCTTCTTCATCCTTTGAGATACGGTACCCACTCAAAATCCCTAACTCAGTTTTTTGGATATTCTCTAATATTTCTCTTTTTATTTAGCTTGTTATCAACTATATGAACATGACTAAAAAGGAATTTGTTCTGATATTTTCTTATAATTGTTCTAATAATTATTGGTTTAATGTTATTTACTCTTCAATTTATGACGTAAATTCAATGGAAAGGGATGTCCTGTATAAGTTGTTCTTATTGGTGTTGATTAAATTTTATTTATCAGATTTGGAAGTTGTCCATTTTTATCAGTTTTGAATGTTCCTTTTTATTTAGTAAATACTCATCACTATGTAGGTTTAACAGAGTTTTTTATGCGCAAGTACTTTGCAAGTAATATTATAGTTAAATCTTTAAATAAGCCCAAATGCACTCAAAGTATCAACAATTTTTTTTCTTTCTTGCACCTTTTGGAATTTATCCTTAAATTTTAAGGTGTGTGTTCTAATTTAAAAATTTGAATGCTATTTCTTGATTTCAAAATACTTTGTATTCTCGATTGCTTGATTTCTCTCTAGGTAATTTCTCTTAAAAGAAAAAATGTTAAGCTATTTAGATCTGATATGCTGTTAAAAATAGTAGTAAGAAATTATTAAAATGTTGTTTATTTTTGCAGTATTTATTATGTATGATATGTTAATACTCCTTATCCTGTAATTATTTTGTACGACACTGTGTAATGCTCATTGTTTTATTAATTTTTAATTTTGTAGTATGCATTTTGATTTCAAAAATAATATATTAAATATTGTTAATTTATTGATATAAAATGGTAAGTGTTAAATCTTGAGTGAGGTCAACATAGTAGCCTCAATTCTATAATCTTCAAATGTCTAACATTTCTTTGTTTTAGAAAGTCCAACTCAAGTTAACCCTTTTGTTGACGCAGTACGTTAATATTCTAAGCAATTAGTGTTCTAAAGTTAGGCAATTAGCTCAATGTTCTAAAGTATTTCGTGATCATGAGAAGTTAGACTATATTAACCCATAAGCACCAGGAAGAATTAGTGTTAACATTCTATAAATTAGTGTTAACAATCAACTTATAATTAAATTTCTACAAAAGTAGTTGATACTGTTCACTTATAATTATTATTTTTAGTGAGTATGCAATTGTAAAATAGGTAAATTATTGTTTAGAACAGACATTTTGCCTTTGGAAAGTAATGTGGGCTGATCAAGCAACAATCAGGGCAGGTATTGGGAAATCGCATGGGCGAGAATCGAGGCGTGCTCCTCAACCAATGATTTATTGCTTTATGCAATAGTAGCTTGAGTTTTACAGAGGAGGAAATTAATTATTGAGAAATATAGTAGCATGGATGAGATCATTAAAGAATGCAATGACATGGCAAGACACCTTGATGTTTGGAATCTGTTGGATGATGCCTATAACTTAGTGGTCACCTTTCATGACAAAATGAAAATAGAGGCATCATTCGATGAGTCTGAGTTGATACTTAAGCAAACTAAAACATCTTCACTTTCAAGCGGAGATATTTTCCCTGTATCTAAAAGCTAATTTACGAAATGTTGAGTTTATATTACCATGAAGCATGTTGCTTCTTTGAAACTTTCCTTTGCTTATTTATGAGGCCTCGGTTTCAACAATGTTCTTTGATGTGGGGATTGAAGTTGGCAAGATTTAGATGGCATCTTTGTTTTCCTCTTCTTTTCACGTTGGTTCCATCCTTTTCTCTTTTTATTTTTTTAATTCTGATTTGAGACACATATCAAGCACCTTTACGAAAGGCAGGGTCGGTAGGTGCATGTAACCATTAGAAGAGGCTGAGATATTGTTGACAATTATGAATGTTGTCCTTTTTCTGAATCTAAACTTATGAGTCATTTTGATTGATGCAATGGTGTTTGAATTTCTTTTGGCATAACTGATTATGCAAAAGAATCTATTTTATTTTGGAACTTTTTTAATACACATTGGTTATCTATTTTGAATGGTTGACTAAAGACACGAGAAGAAGCGATCGATAACAATTTTTTTAAAGTAGTGATTTGAAATGTTTGTGTTCTATGGTTAATTATTAATGTTACTTTCAAGTGTAGAGACTCAATTGTTATAATTGAAGTTGGGCTTGACACACTTTTTACTCCTCCGAGCTTATAAAATAATTTGAGTAAGCCCACTTGCTTGCTAACCGAAGGTTGGATGAATTCTTTTTCTTTCTTTCTTTGTGTTCATTTATACCTTGATGATTTGCTTATGATATTATTTTGTGGTAACGGGTTACAATTCTGATCACATAATATTTGATCGATCTCTTTGCTTAACATTGTTCTAACGTGTATAATTGTGCATTGGACCATTAGAATTGACAATTATTTTAACATTTTTTGGTTGGCTACCTATGTGTTGTATTTATCACCTATGTATCGATTTTTGTTTTTGTACAATATATGATAAAATCGTCTTGTTTTTATATTTTAGAATATAGATATACGGTTATATATATATATATATATATATATATATATATATATATATATATATATTAATTGTCTTGTTTTGTAAAAAGTGTCACATGCTTAAGTAGTAATATTTAGATGAGATCTATATATAGTTACTTGTTTCTTGAAATATTTTTTGCTGAATTTTTTGTTTTCCTATGGAAAAGTTTATGACAATTGTTATGATATCAAATTTTGGTTATCAATTGGATATTTAATGGCATGTGAAATGGTAAAAAATGAGATAGAATTAAATGTAGTAGAGCATAATGAAATGAAATCAAAGATATTGAGTAAATTTTATTTTGCGAAATTTTAACAGGGGACAGAGTAGAGGATCATTTGAGCATATTTATATTATAATCTGTGCCTTTTTCTACCTTTTGGCGGTTTAAAACTGTGTTATGATGCAAGTTGTCAATTTTGGATCTACATTTGTATATTGTAGTGAGTTTCTCTACTTTTAAAGCGGTTAAAATCGCCAATAAATTTTTCTATTATTTAAAGCAATTAACGGTTAAAAAAAAAATTGCCACAAACAATTTGTGACATCTACAAAACCAACAATTTTTTAAACCGCTGGTAATGATGTTTCTGGCGGTTCAAAACTGCCAAAAATTATAATTTTAACCGCTACAAATAATAATTTTTTTTGTAGTGAGGTATGATGCATAATTTTATCTTATTACAAAGATTATTAGTGTAATTTTTTTAAAATAAAATATTGTATAAAAGATATATATTCTAATTAAAAAATTTATAAAATATGAATTTTTTACTTTGTAAAAAATAGTTTTCCTTTTTAAACAATTAAAGAAAAAAATATTAAAAAGGTTCCTTTCTGTATAAGTCTAGGTGCTATTAAGAGATTTACTTTATATAGATAGCATAATTTTCATATTTTTTCTTCCTAATATGTCAAGTTGATAAAATAGTTAAATTAGTAGTAATTCTATTTTTTCATTTTGTTATGATTGTTTTAATTTGGTTATGCTGTATCTGTTTAATCTTAGCTTAATTAGCATGTGTCTATTTTTCTTATAAATATTTATTTTTTATTTTTTTATTAAAATCATTATTTTTATAATGAATATACATATTTTTTAAATTGGGTTAATTTATTGTTTTTTTTTCTGTTGCACCATCTTTAAAAATTAAAATGATATTACAGATTCAATGGAATTTACTATAATTTTCGCAAGCCTCTCTACCTTCATGATGTAACTATACTCTATTTTTGGTGAGTTTTTATACTTCTTCCTTTTTTCTCATCCACTCCATCATTTTTTATCTTTGGAGCTTGATGAAGAAAGAAATATTTTTCACCTACTATTTGTAACATCAATCCTTTAAAAGATTTAAGATTTTCAATACAACTTGATCCTTTTACTTTTGAAAATTTTTTTATAATGTTTGCATTACAAAAGATTAAAAAGAAGTTGATATGAACTCATCTCCACCAATCATCATTTTCACATTTCTTCAAAGTAAAAGAAACCAAGGTTCAATCATACGAAGTTTAGTCAACACATATGAAAGATTCAATGTCAAAAGTATCTTCAAGTAAATTAACAAAAACATTATTATCTCAACTTCAATGATTTTCTTTTTAGTTTCTGTATACCATATTGCCCAACATCCATTAAACAAATGATAAAATCAACCAAGATGAAAGCACTATTATCATTATTGTTGTGACTTCAATTTGTTAAAAGAATCACTGAATGGAAAAACATGTTAAAGAGTCTATCTGGTTCTTGGTGTGTTGCCTCTCAAGGTTGCCTTATGTTTTAGACAAAAACACACTGCATATTCTTATCTAAACTTGTTTTCTACTATAAGCATTCACTTAAAACTTCTTGTCTAAAGTCGTTTTCTATTACAAGCATTTACTTAAAACCTTTTTCCCATGCACTCATGCACCTTATCACACATCCTATTTTATCCAGTTTTTATGCAAAAGTTTCATAGTCAAGGTTACATTGATATGCTCATGTGACTTTCATTCACAGTACATACTTGTCATAATATTTTGTTTTCAAGGTAAGCTTGCGTTTTATAAGTCTGCAACATAGGTATATTGGAAATCAAAAGGAGAGTTTGTATTAGTGATAAGTAATGTTGGAATTTTTGTAAATGATGTTAGGGTGGTAGTTGATGAAGGGTCTCTTTTACTATCTAGGAATACACATCCATTAATTTGTCTTTCTTTGTTCATCACCTCCTCAATATGTTGTTGTTCTCAACAATGAAGATCATCACAACTTCAATCATGCCTACTAGTAATATGATAATAATGTTTGTTGGAACCTAAAACTTATTTAAAAAATTAATTAAAAAGTTTAAGAAATTTTTAATACTTTAATAATGATAAAAATATTTTTAGACAGGTATAAAAGAAAAAAAAATTGAAAAGTACACATGCTTCAAGATATTTGTCTAACTCTTAGTAACTACTATTCATCTAATCTATGGCCATGCATTTATGAACATGCAGAAGATGTTGAAAATCTCTCTCACTCTCTCAATGACTATTTTATCTCTACTATATAAAGAGAGAAGGTTCTAAACAAAAGTATAAGAAATATAAATAAGTCGAATCTTACTTGTTTATTTTTCTACTTGTCTACTTTGTTCTTAATGTGTATTATAAATTTTATATTTGTTTGTTGAATCAAATTTGTATTTTAGAAAACAATATAGTTAGATAAGAAGTGTCTAATTTGTATTCTATGGGTATATTAAGTCTGGAGAGGCTTGTACAAAAATACTAAGATTTGTATTTTTACTAAGTGTTTGTATCTTTTTATTTCTATAGTAAAAATAACTGTTAAGCAGTAATAGAAACTGAACTTAGTCATTCGTTTGATAAAGGTGAATTAGCATAATATTTGGTATGAATTTCGTTTTTCCCTTCTTTCTCCAAACTCGTTTACTATCTTAAACTATTTTAAAAATATATTTTTTTTTATTACAACATAACATTCAATTCTCATTTTATGTATTGCATATGATTCTACAATATCATTTTACCAAACCAAAACATTTATATTCTTAACACTTTGTGCATTAGTATCCATAATCCTATCTCCAAATTGGTTGACACCCCAACTTAAGGATCTATAGGATAACAGAAAATGTGAAGTAGACAAAATAATTGAGTTAATTATAAATGTAGCTTTTCTATTATGCTATAATTGTTATAGTCTGGTTAGGTTGCATCTATTTAATTTTTAACTTAACTTTCATGTGTGCATATTAACTATAAATAATTATTATTAGTTCTTCATTTTATGAATGAATTATAAATTTTTTTTAATTTTTAAAATAATGTAAATTAATTTTTCATATTAACAAATTTTTAAATTAATTATTTCACTTATGTAAAATAAAGAAAATTAATCTATTTAGAAGAATAAGTTTGCAAAATTTTTAAAACTGAAGGATTGATTTACATTATTTTAATTATATATGTTTATCTATTACCGGATGAACAATTACGAACTAATCTTCCATAAATATTTTTATTTTTTTTACAACTTTTAAGATTATAAACAAGTAATTTTAAATATTTTATTACTGATTTTAAAATTTCTATAAATTAAATATTATTTTAAATAATCATATAATTGGCTTTAAAACAATTTTTGTATAATTTTTATTTCATTTTTGAAGTTCCAAAACTAATAATAGGAGTTCGAAAAAAGTTTGTTGTTTATATTACAAAGTCACATAAAGAGAGAAATTGACCTAAGAGACTCATTCACAATAAAACGGAGTGTAACACATATTAAATTTTTGGGAGAAAGAAAGGTAATGTTTAACATAAGCGCAACTATACTTGGACAAATTGGTAAAACAAAATAATATAAAAATAAAAGTTAGTTTAAAGTTAATAAACTAATTAATTAAATTAAAAATAGGGTTTAATTTACAATGGTATGAATTATATTGAATATTACACCATCAATAAATTTATATATAATATAATTTTTATTGATTCAACTACTATTTCTGTCATATAAATCATATTTATAAAATATGAGATTAAATTGAAATTATTTAATAATTTATTTAAGTATGTAAAATTAATTTAATATATTTTAAAAAATATATAAAAATATTTTTTTAATTATACCTTTATAATTATTTAATTTTAATAAAATTTAATACAAATAATTATAATAAGATATTATTATAATTGAATAGTTAAATAGATATAAATAATATTTTATATAAAGTTATTGAGAGTATAACATTGATCGTAACTAACATCCGCATAAGTTTCCTTTTAAACACATTACAGTAAATTATACCTCGATTAAACAAACTTTTAAGCTAATCAAATAAGATAAAAGTTAACTTAAAAACCTTTCTGAACATACATAATTTAAGTTTCTTTCAAAAATGGAGGATAACTTACTCTTGTAGTAATTAGGGAAGACATGAATAAGTTTGATTTAACTTGAAATTAAAAAATTCAAATCAATCAAAATTAATTGGTTCAATTTAAAATATTAATTATCAATAAATACGTTAGAAAAAAACATAAATTTATAATTAAAAACAACAGTAGTTCTTGATTTTAGAATTCCAATTAAAGTGTATTTATTAAGAAAAGAAAATTTTAAATCATAGAAAAAGATAAATATATATAAAAAATAAGGATTAATTTGATTTCAGCAAACATAAATTCTAGAGCTAATTAGATTTAATTTGTTCAATTTAAATTAAATTTTATAAAAATATGAATTAATTAAATTTGTCAAATTAATTAAATTAATCCAATCCAATGAATATCCCTACTAATAATAATGTGTTCTCACTTTCAGACGGATATTAAATAAGAAATTGCAACTATATATGATTCTGATTTATCTCAACATTCAACTATATGGACACATTAGAGAGAACGTTTATGATTTTGAATAACAGCCTTTAATTCATTAATTAGCTTTAATTAATTGGTTAATGGAAGGTAAGTTCAGCTTTGAGATAAGGTGTAAATAAGAAACGTGAGATGGAGACTGAATGGGGAAGTAACCGTTCTTTAACTTTTGCTATTCTCGTGAATTGTGATCCCTACCATAGGCTTCTTGATAATGATCATGACACTGTCGTGACCGAAATTCATGTCATTATTACAGTACAAATGTGACATAGGATTCTCGTGGGCTCTATTCCTCATCATAAATACTTAAATACTGGTTCCCCACTCAATTCTTATATTAAAAATGTTAAAGAGATATTAAAACAGTATTTATATTTTAATAATTTTTTATTTTTATTCGTATTTGTTTTTCATTTTTTGTTATTTATATATTATTATTTTTTATTTTTTCCTTTATCATTTAATATATTTTAAATAGGATGAATTGGAAAACATTTTCCTATGAGAATCTAACTCATTTTCCCTTGTTTTTTTCCTTCTGCTTGTTTCATTCCAAAGAAAAAAGGACAACTATTTTTTAAAAAGATTTTAAGTATAAAAAATAAAGCAGTTATGTAAACAATTTTGACCAAGACACCAAATGTATTGAACCTTTAATAAATCATTGAAAACAGGATCACACACACACACATATATATATATATATATATATATATATATATATATATATATATATATATATCCTATTTATAATTAATAAGTATTTATATATACATTTTTAAACATAGAGTACTGTTATGAATTACATTTTCTCAATGAAAAGATAAATTATTTATAAGTATTCATAATTTCATTATATTTTTAATTGGGTTTTTATAGTTAAATTCTTTTTAATCAAGTTCTTATAATTTTATTATTTTACAATTAAGTCCTTAAAATTTTTTGTTTAAAATGTTCAATGCACAAATTTCATATAATATCTTGATAAATTATCTCCTTTTATTCAAGTTGATGTTCGTTTTACTGGTTGAAATAATATCCTTTTCACATCTTGTTTCTAAATTAGTCTAATAGATTAGTAGTCCCCGACTTTCAGAAGATTTGAGAATATGAAATTTAATTAAAATAAATTAATAATACAACAAATTTTTTATATTATCATTTAATAATAAACTATATGTAAATAAAAATTATTAAATTTTATAAATTATTTTAAAAATTATAACTATTTTAATAAATATAAATAAAAGTATAAATATAAAATAAGGTAAAAATATCGTTAGGAGGGTTGAAAATGTTTGGTTTGATCAAGATTTTTAAAACATTCACATTTAGCGTAATTTATTGAATTGTTGGAAACTTAATCCTTTAAATTAAATAAATTTTTAACTAAAATTTAATTTATCTTATTTAATAATTAGGCTTAACTTAATCTAAGCTAAATGTGAGCTTAGTTATGTATCTTTAAGAAACAATCTAATCTATTTTCATTCATAATCACTAAAAAAGATAGTATAATAAGAGATATTTTATTTTTAATAATAAAAATAATGTATTATTTTAATTTACAAAATCTTTTATTCATGTAATTTAGTGTTTGAGAAATAAATTTATTTACCAATGGATAATTTTATGTGATAAATTTATTGGTAAATTGACACTTTTAGAAATCAATTTAAAGAGCATGTGCTTAGAAATCAAAGTAACCCTATGTTTTATATTATGTAAATGTATATTTTAGGATGAGTATATTTCTAACATAATTAATATAGATTTACACATGCATTCATGTTAGATTACTTTCCTTACTATAAACAACGCTTTTTTTCATAAAATAAAAATAAAAATTCAAAATGAACAATTCATATATTCTCCTACCTCTCCGGCCATGATTTTTCTGTAGTTGAAATTTCAACTGTGTTTTACATCAAATTAGTTTTAAGTTATTAAATTTTTTTAAAATATATGTATAATTTAATATAAATAAAAAATTATACTATAAATATATTTTAAATTTAAAAATATGAAAATTAATTTCGTAACAATAAGCCAAACAAGCCCTTGATAGTAAAGACATATAATGTGATAAATGTTTTGCGTCTCAACTAAGGTAGCAAAAAATGACATTCGGTGATAAAAATCCTTGGCTGTATGAATTATGAAAAGGACCTCTATTTTAGCAACTCACCAAAAATTTAAGAATTTTTCTTCGTTTGGCTTGGTACTAAAAAATATCTTCGCATCTACAGATTTTTTTTAAAATACAAATAAAATAAAAAATATTTATGGGAAATTGGGTTAATTAATGGATACTTAATTTTGTGAAAATGAATAATTAAGAAAAAAATACAACACAGTTTAAATTTTCATTTTTTTAAAATTTTTAAAATTTATTCAATAATTTTTTTATTTGTGATTTGTAAATACTTCATTATAGCTAGTATTGATTGAACAAGTGTTGAACATTAATTGAAAAATAAGGAAAAGAAACATTCAATTTTGAATGTGAAACAAAATAAGAATAAAAAATTAATTTTTTTAAATATGAAAATGATTGAAAGACATGAAATTTGACTACTATGTAGGATCAAGATAAACAACTGATTTCAAAATTCTGTGTGATACTAGTATATGTATAATATGTAATTTTTAAATTTACAAGTAAAAACAAAGGAAATTTTGTTGAAAAGAAAAATATCACATTATACAGGCTGTGAATTTGACGTGGGGCGAATTAGGCTTTGGCCCGACCGATTTAACGTGTGGCAACCATTCTTGTTTAATCATTGTGAAAAGTTATCATTTTCTTTTCAAGAATAATAGTAATAATTTTTATTTTTTAAAAGTTAATATAACTAATTTTAATCTTTTAAAAATAAAAACAAAAAGTTACTAAAAACAGAGCTACATATATGACACGACTCATTACCTATGACATGTATGATTGCCAAAGATGCTTATCACAACGAGGAACGACACACGCCATCACAAGGACATGTACGACAGCGTTTGAGCCATATTTTCGTAGATATTTGGCTTCTTCCAACTTTTTTGTGTCGTCACATCCCAAGCCTCTCTTTCCCTCGTCAGTTTCAACAATAGAGCCAGAAGCAGCTAGCAATAAAATTGAAGACCCTTAAGTTAATGCCATTTTCATCAATCACCAATTTGGCACCTTAGGAAGCAGGTAAACGCACACACACACACACTCCTATAACTACTCAAAAATTAACACTTGCATGTACAAAATTGAATATCTGAAGAGCAATTCGTCATGGCAACTGAACCGTTACCCGTCTCACCCACTATGCTACCTAGTGGTCCTCAAAATGGTGAGCTACTCTTCTCAAGCGACCCAAAATTCGCTCGCCATGGTGTGATCTTGATGCTAGTTTTTGTCCTTCTTTTCAGCGTCTTTCTTTTGGTTCTTGCTATGATTATTTACATGAAGAGAGTACGTAGTGACCTTAAACAGAATGAAGGGTCCAAATTGGAGGCTTAATTAGCCACCGTTTGTATCATTGGTAGCGGATACTTCAGTCTCCCACACTTTGCTTTAGAAGATTTTGCAAGTTGTACAACTATCACTACATCAATTGCTGGGTTTATGATTTCGGTTTTGTGTGTATTGAGTAGGGAAACAAGAAAATGTTGTAGAGGGGATTGTCTGTGTCGTTTATTAATAGGAAATGGGGGTAAATTTGTACAGGGATGCAAATGGCTTGCATTGAATTGATTTTGAAGAGAAAAGTTGTTTAATCTAATTTTATTAGGTATTCTATTGTATTATTTAATTAGTTTCACTTTAAATTTAAATTTGATGATTTCTTTTTCTGTACATCTGAAAAACAAAAGATAAGGCAAAAAGGGAGAAGAAAAAATAGCTCTAATATATATTTTATTACCATGGCATTCATGATCAGGTGTTCTCGGATATCTAATGGAGGAGAGTGCCAGGTGCAGTAGGAATCTTCACTTTTAGCATTAATTTTAGCTAGCCAATCAGCACACATGTTGCCTCAAATGAAAGTATATTCATATAGAAGTTTTTTATAGAAATTTTTTAGTGGTTTTATAAACCATCCAATCTCATCTTGATAATTTAATTTTTTTAATCAATTAAATTTTTAAAATAAAAAATGATCTTTTAAAAAAGTGTAATTTACGTTTTTTTTTTTCAATCTAATTAGTTAAAATATTGAGCTGTTTAAAAATTTCATAATTCTATGTGCTGAAACGATCCATTCAAGAATTTCCCATGTTGATATGATAATCCTTGAACTAAAATTTTGAACATATTGAATCAAACCTGCACACATGTGCGTTGTAGGGACTCTTAACTGGATGAATTGAATAGCCAAAAACGAGTCATAACTACGAATAAAATGTTAAAACCAAAACCTTTGGGGGTTCCTGGCTGAATGAACTAAATAGTTGAAAGGGAGTAATAACGACAAATAAAATGTTAAAACCGAGAAAGTCAAGAAATATTTAAAATTGTTAATATCTTAAAATTATTTTTGATAATTAATAATATTCTGTTTTAAATAAATTTAGTTGTGTTAATTTAAACATTAAGAATGTATAAAAATACAGTTTTACTTGAATCCTTTATCAAGAAAGCTTGTTACTTAGAATCTTTTATCAACTAAAATTCAAGAGACAATTAAGTGATGGTTAAAATATGTTTAAATGCCACTAATACCCCTAATTCATGTTAAGATCTATGTTAATGTTAATAGATAATTGTCCACATGAAATTATAAGCACATTATATTTTTATATCTTTTTATTAAATATTTTCTAATTAAGAAACAAATAAATATTATTTAAAAGATATTTGACAAGAGAGATGTTTAAAAAAAAAAAAAACAATTATAACCTAAAAATAAAAATCTTTACGATCACACTACAAAAGGTATTACTTTTCTACTAGGTAGCAAATATGCATTAGAACTTTATAGTAGCTCGCAATATCAACATTCAAACAACATTAAATGTACAGATTTAACAATAAGTAACAATTTGTTATAGTTAATAACGAGAAAATTATAAAGAAGACTATTTAAGAAAAAAAAATATGAAGAATGAAAAATATATTGCGTATTCAATTCAAACTAGAAATATTCTTTATTTTTTTATTTATAATTTTAAGTACTTTTGTTGTTCTCTTTGTAAATGATTACTACTTTAACTTAATAGCCTTTATTTATTTTATGATAAAATTATTGATGGAAAGTGTGTAATTTAAAAAGGATAAATTCAAAAGAATAATTAAAATTGTTAAAACTGAAAAGATTAGTAATAAAATATTGTAAAAGCAATTAAAGAGTAAGTAATTATAATTAAAATTAAGTCAATAAAATTTTGATATATTGTCAAGAACTGAAAATAAAAAATATAATGTTTTGTGAAAATTTTTTTATGTCTTGCAACTTTTCAACATTTCAAACATCTTAACGAAATAAAGTAGTAAAGAGGAAAAATAGAATGTTACTAAAGATGGTTAGAAATATGTTTTATGATAATTATTTTTTAAGAACTTTTGGATAAGAACAGTAAACACGGGATGTTTGTGCAAAATCATATTTTAATTAGACTTATCTTAGACAAGTATGGTGGAAAGATTCACAATCCAATATATTATACTTTCATCCATTTGGATGAAAATGTTTTATTTTAAACAGGAAGGATCAGCTTAAAAAATTTAATTTAAAGATAGATAAAAAAAATAAATTTGACTTCTCAAATATTTTAAAAATCTATTATATTTATAATACTAAGACTTTGCCTTTTAAAAAATCAATTCATGTAAAATTTAATGATGGTATAATGGTTGGTAATAAAATATCAAATCTAGAAGATGATCTTTTAGATTTAGATATAAATATTAAAGAAGACTTAATTCATTTCTTATTAAAAAAAATTGAAATCTTTATTCAAGGGTATAATAATTAAGAAGACATTAATTTCATTGAAACCTTTGCTTCTGTAGCTATATTAGAAGTCATTCAAATAATGATTGTACATGCATCTCAACATAATATAACTTTCTTCCAAATGGATATCAAAAGTTCTTTTCTAAATGATATCATTTAGGAAGAAATATATGTTTTGGGATTTGCTAATCAATTTTTTTTTAGTATGCCTATAAATTAAAGAAAAATTTATAAGGGATAAAACAATCTCTAGAGCTTGGTGTGATAGACCTAGTTCATTTCTTATTAAAAATAATTTTATTAGAGGAAAAGTAAATACAACATTATTTAGGAAATGTCAAAATGTTGATTTAGTTATTGTAAAAATATATGTAGACGATATTATTTTTGGACTAATAATGAAAGCTTGTGTAAAGAATTTGCAAAAATTATGTAGAATGAATTTAAGATAAGTATATAGAAGAAATGAAATTTTTATTTGGTCTGCAAATTAAGAAAGATAATATTTGTGTTTATAGAAATCAAATAAAATACACCAAGATATTATTCAAGATGTTTAATATGGAGGAATCAAAACGCATGCTTACAACCATGGACCTGTCTACTATACTAGGAACGGAAGAAACAAAATAACCAATTGACCAAAAGCTGTATAGAGGGATGGCTAGATCATCCTCTATCTTACTGAAAGTTGTCCAAACATCATGTTCAGTGTATCTCTATATGCAAGATTTCAAAATGATTCCAAAGAATCTCATCCCAAAGCTATAAAAAGGACTTTTCAATATCTTGTTAGTATTGTTAATCTGGGTCTAGTATAAAATCTCAAGAACATTTCAAACTTCTTGGATATTATGATGATGATTATGCTAAAGATAGAATAAAAAACACATTTGAAGGATGTGATTTCATTGGAGCCAACCTTATCTCATGGGCAAGTAAGAAGCAAAATACAATTGTCTTGTCTACTGTAGAAATAGAATATATATCAACTGCATGTTTTTGTTTATAATTATTGTGGATAAAGTATTAATTAGAAGATCATAATATTTTTAATATAATATTCTCATTTATTATGATAATATAAAACTAACTTGTCTAAAAATCCTAATTTAGCATTCTCGACCAAACGTACTGAGGTAAGACATCATTTTATAAAAAACTATGTTAAAAAATGGACCTATATTTTATTTTGTGCTATAGACAATCAACTACCGATATATTGTCTAAACCCTTCGTGAAGATAATGTTGTGTTGATATAAAGAATTCAAAAAATGTTAAATGTGTGTAATATTAATATGAGAATTGCTCATCTAATTTTTGGCCATACGACTATTCTATGTGACCTTTTGTTTGCTAAAGTTAATTTTTGCCTTTTCTAACCACTTAATGAATGCTTTTTGAAACCGAAGATATGATTTTTGAATTCTTTTGTGTGCCATATTTATTCCACTAGACTTATTTTATCTTCTTTGTGGAGGGAATTTGTTCACCTTAGCCTTAAAATCTCAAACCCTTCGTTTTCCTTCCAAAATTGCAAACTCTCCTTTACTGAAATACTTCTCACTCACTTACTCTACTCTTTTGATCTCAAATCTCTTCATCTTCCTCTGAAGCATCTCTTTGAAACCATCACCTATATACAATGGCACCAAAGAAGGATGCAACTCATCAAAGTAATTGCCAAGACATCAGGTGTAAATTTTCTTCCTCTACCTACCTTGATGAATTTAGGACTTCATTATATGACTATGTTCTTACAACTTTCTGGCTACAATTATTTAAAATCCTCGATGAAAATTAGTTTAAGAATGTAACTCTCAAGTTCTAGAGAAATACTTTCATGATGGTAACCAATGGGGTACCTATCTTAGTTGTTAATATTTTGGAAGAAGGAATTCATATCACCAAGGTGATTTTGAGTTAAGTGATATGTTGTAAATATGAAAGGGAGATATTTACCCCTAAAAGGGATCGATCCATTATCTATGAGGAGAACTTGGTCCTCTATGTTGATCCTTATAATGAAGATAGATAGAGTATGAGAATGAATGACTATGCTATGGTTATTCATGTTATGTTGAGAAGTGTAGTTTTCCTTGGAGAAGGCTTGCATAACCATGTTTCTTTGTTAGAGCACTTATGTATTTTCCATCTTTTGGAGAAGAATCTCATTAATCTGCCCTTTCTGATTTTCCTTAACATGAGTAAAATGGTCGAAGACAAGACCAAAAATGTTCTATATATGAACTTGCTTAATGTGCTAATTTAGTATTTCTTTTGTAACCATCTAAAGAGGCTCATTAGGAAGAAGGAAATGATCATAAAAACTTTTGGTTAGTTGGAGATTAAGATGATGAAGCTTCACTTTTCACCACCTAGCTCACCAAAGGGCATGTATGAACAAATGGTTCATGCTAAATTTAGTAATTCTAAGCCTACGATATCTCTATGAAGCTCTTATATCCAATAGAAAGGTTCCTTTTAAGTGGGAGCCTTTTTTCCAGGAAGAAAAAGTAAACGAAGGTATGTCTATGGATCTTCCTGCTCCATCTTCTCTAACACCATTTACCATACCCACAAAAAGGAATTCCCCCTGCAATCTTAAACCTTCCTCAACACCAAAAGTCCTTGTTTAATTATCATAAACTATGATGAAAACTCAAACCCATCTAAAACCGCTCCTTCCACCTCACCAACACCTCTTACCCCTATCCTTCCATCCTTTGTTCTTACCTCACCCCTGTAACCACTTCTCATCCTGCACCTAAACCCTCTTGACCTAGCTAAACTAAAACCTTTCCTCCATCTTCGTCTATAGAAAATAAACTATCGTCATCGCCATTTTTTTTTGTAGCCTTAAATAGTAGATGATACATCCCTAGAAGCATATTTACAATTTAAAGAATTATTAGAAACATTTATCAAATATCCTATACACCATAATGCGTAAAATATGTGTGTAAAAATTGTATATCATATCCACAGACAAGTATACCCATCAGTGTAAAAAATATATATTTTAGACCCTCGATGTCAATCTCATAGAGACCATGAAAACAATCTATGGAAGAAGTTTAACTCTCAACTTTTGAGTTTACCAAACAATGGATTTTGTTACAAGTGTAACAAATACGAATATGAAAGCAAGTTAAAGAAAGACGTAAAACAAAAAAACACTAGTGCACATTTATGGATAAGAATAAGACTTCAGATTCTCTTAGGACTTTACTTATTTTTCACCCCAATTTCCCCAATGAATGATTAAAACATCAATTGTTAACCATTCATTCTAATACTATTACTATCTAATGATCATGAAATTGTAATAATATTTTTCCTAAGTACTATCCCAAATGATAATGCAAAATAAGTTTATAAGAGAAGCACAAAGCATATTTAGATTGTTAAGTTAATAACCAATTAGAAACCTAAGTTTTTTATTGATCATCCAAAACCCATATACTCAGTTATCCTATAATTCTGCCAATTGGGATATGGTACGATGCCTACTCCCTAACCAGCTTAAAAATCAATAAAAGTAGATAATTCTCATCAATGGGTTAAACACGATAAAATAATACAATTGGATAAAGAAAATATGCAATTATTCATAGAAGAAAATAAGATTCAAATAGTTGCATCACAAGGTTCATCAAATCGCCATGATTTGAAAGTTAGTTACACATAGTAAATGAAAACAAATGAAAATAAGCTAACCCAAAAACACTTTCCATAACCTAATCTTAAGAGTAGAAATAAAAAATTATAGTGTCAGCAAGGGTGTCAAGAAACTCTATAACTTGCATTGTAAAAGGGGTTCCTTTCGCTAAGATCCTATAGGAGGATGTCAAAATAAACGAAATAGGAATGTGAGAGATGAAAATGAGAAATGGAAAGAAATAGATTTGAACCATTGTGATGGTGTTGGTTGAGGTCGAAGTAGTATCTTCTTTCATAACAACCCTCTATTTTTATAAGCATGACTTATGACTTCCTTTGCTACGCATGGGATTAACCTAAGTCGCCTTTTGATCCATTATGACTATTCTAAATTACCTATTATGCCATCAAGGCTAATTGAAATCTTTTTGTGTCATTAAGCTAACTTGGATCATTCAAGTTTATACAACTATGTCAAAAACTTTAGCACACTGTAAGACCATACTTAGATTTACATGGTCGTGTTGGAAAGTCTAGTCTACTTTAAAGGCATGCTTCAATTAACATGGTCATGTTACCTCTTTGTAAGGACATTTATGTCCTTCTGTTGTTCCATGGAAATTAGTGATAATTTTTAAAATTATTTATTTTATCTCTTTTAAAGAAAAATGAATAAACAATTTATTTTGAACAAAAGGAATAAATAAACAACCAAATGAATAAATAAATGGATAATTAAATCATTAATTTAATAGATAATTTATTAGATTAATGGATAAAATTAAAATAAGTATTAAGTGTTATAAAAATTAATTTTTTCATAACAATTTAATTATTGCTCCTATGTATTTTCTAGTGTAATAAGAAACTCAAACTCATAGTTTTGTAAAAGATAATGGTGAGTTAATTGATTTTAATATTAAATAACTTTATTTAAAAAAGATGCAAAAAATTTCAGAGCACTATGTTGTAATAACAATTCAGACATCCCTAAATAAAGATGTTAACAAGACACCGTATCTAAATTATCTTTTTTACAAATGAAATTAAGTCAAATTATTTAAAAATAAATTTGAATTAAGGATCATCAACTCATCAAACTCATGTTCTTATTTAAAATATAAGATTAACAAGATATCTCATTTAAATTATCTTTTTTTATACAAAGATAAATTATTTATGAAAGAGAGGAAATCACAATTTAATTGGATTTTTTTTATGTTATATTTCTCTTATTTATAAATATTAAAATATTACCAAAAATAAAATTAAATAATAAATATGATGATACTACCAATATGGTAATAAATAGAAAAAATAATTTTTCTAAAAGCCAATAAGAAATAATGCATTAAAAAAGATGAGTTGTATGAATACAAGTAATGTTCACCGTCTCACGAACATTACATTTAGTTTTTGCTTTATCTCAATAAATCATAAGTTAACCAAATATTAGGTACATATTGATCATATTATACTATACATAATTGTGACTATTATCCATCTACTTTGATGATTCTATGACCGATTTGTACATGTCCAACCAGTGGAGATTGTTAGATAGAATTATAAGTAATTGTAGTCTGTTTTTGTTTATACTTCCATAAGACATATGATGTGATATGAGCTGTTGTTTATTTCTTTAAACTCTCTTATAATAAGATGATATATTGAATGGGTTCACTCACCCAACAATATAAAGGGTATCAAAATTGTGACATTTTTCCTATCACCCACCACCAACTTCTAACCTTTATTAACTCTAATAGGTGTATTGTCTCACCTTCATCATCATCGAAAGATAAGATTTATCTACAACCATATTGATCAAATTGTAGCATGCTAAACAAAACTCTATACTTGCCTTTGTAATATGCCATCTATCAAAAGTTCACAAAATTGTTCAAAGTGTTGGATACCATAATATTACTATTGCAATTCCCATCCAGTCAAAAATGTCATTCCATGTCCTTTGTGCTTTTGTACATTCAAACAAAATCTGACTAATGGTTATTGTCTAGTCCACAACATCCACACATGATATTTGTTGCTAGTAATACTTCCCTCTTGCAAAGGTTTTGTTTGGAGGGAATTGTCTTGTATTCACCATGAAAACACCAACGCTTTTAATGGTGCACAACTCTTCCATAAGTATTCTGCAATCTTGATTTGATTTGTGCTTTCTCCTAAGATTATATCCATGTATACTAATTTTACAGAGTATTTTCTCAAACTTTCCAACTTCTAGCTACAAGTGTGCTTATTATTTTCCTACATAACAAATTTATAGTATCTAACATATTAGCATATAGATTGTCCTCCTATACAAATAATCTTAGTCTCCATTGGATCTTTCAATTCCATCTTCCCTCTTGCCACTCACCCATTTCCCATATCCCAGCCTTTTTTATTTTTTGCTAAGTTAAAGAGCTTTGGAAATATGTCTTTCAATGGATGTCCCCTTATATAATTAGCATACCAAAACATCATATTTCTCCCTCCCCAACCTTTCTTATCAAATTATTTGAAAACTACCTACCATTTCTAGCCATCTCCTCAATTCCAGACAAACTAGACTACTAAGGTGAGCCATATATTACAAGGAATAGTTGTTCATTTTCACCTCTCCATACCTAGATGATATAACATGATGCCAAAGATAATTTTTTTTTCTATTTTTAATCTCCACCTCCATTTTCCTAAGAGATCCAAATTAAAAGTTTAAGGTTTAGGGTTTATGTTTCTCACCTTTAAACCTCCCTTCTCTTTCTCTTTGCATATCTTATCCTATCCCATGCTACCCAATTGATTTTGGATCCACTCTTCACCCTACCTTACCCCAAAAAAAATTTCTAAACAAAGATTCAAGAGTAGAAATGATACTTGTAAGAGCTTCAACGAACAAGAGAAAATAAATCGGCAAGTTAGCTAGTACTGAATTAATAAGCACAGTTCAAGCACTAAAGGAAATATATTTATTTAACCATGGACATAGCCTTTTCTTTACTTTCTCAACTATGGGATTCCAGAATTGTAATCGTCGTCATGAGCCACCCACGGGAAGACCTAGGTAAGTGAAAGGTGTTTTACCTTTTTGACAAATTTAATACCTCAAATGCGTTATTACACCATTCATTTTCTACAATTATAACCATTAGGTTACTTTTATGAAAATTTATTTTCAAGCCTAAAACCGTTTTAAATAAATGTAGCATGTATTTCATTGCCCAAATGTTGGTGATAGAAGCTTCCCCCGATATCAACGTATCATCAGCACATTGGAGATCAGATACCTCAACTTATTGTCCCACCTTGATTCCTTTAAACATTTCCAATTCTATAAATTTGTTGATCATGCTTCCTATCCCTTCATCCGTCATAATGAAAAGTAACAATGATAATGGATCCTTCTACCTTAGCGCGTATGAGAGGGAGAATTTTTAGTTAGACTTTCGTTAACAAAAATTAATATTGATGATGATTGTAGGAATTCTCTATTCCACCACCTCCACTTATTACTAAATCTTATCCTACATATAATATCATCCATAAATTTCTAACTTAATCAATTATAAGTTTTTTAAAAATCTCCTTTTAGTAAGGCACGTTGTTTTCCTAATTTTTTTTTTGCTTCATTCATTACTTCATTGGTAATCATCACACCATCAATGATCTACCTCTTTTTGATAATATTTTTTTTGATTTCCCTTATTAAACTTTATATCACCATGCTTAATCTGTTTGCTAAAATCTTGGCTAGTACCTTGTACATGCATCCAATAAGCGATATTGGTCGATATTCCTTGATATTTTTGCGCGCTTGTCTTTTTAAATATCAATATGATGAATGAATTGTTACTTCTTCTTATCAATTTTCCATTTTCCCGAAATTCCTGGATAAAGGTGATAAATTTTTCCTTCACCAACTCCTAATATTCTTGTAAGAAGTGAAAATTAATTAGGCCTGGAAATGGTTTGATGAGAAATGTATTTCCTCCAAAGTTGGCCTATCCCACTCCTTATTAGTAGATGCTCAAAGTGGTTTTTTATTTCAATTTTTACCTCTCTAACTTCCTTTACTATTTTTCCCTTGATAATTGTACACACAAATTTCAGTCCGCGGCAATCTTAGATCATGGAACCAGAAAAACCAAATAGATATGTTAAAAAGCAATAAAAGTGAAAAAATAAAATAAAAATAGATAAACGAACAAACAAAAATAAAAGATAGGAATAAAAAATTGATAAAGGAATAGGGTGGTTAGAAGTTAGTTTGTTAGTTAGAAAAGGTTAGGTTAGTGGAACCATGGTTAATAAACACTGACTAGGGGAGGTTAATGGGGAAGAAAGCTATAAAATAGGAATCCTGGAGGAGGTTCAGTTTTTTTTGGGGGGGGGGAAAGACGGAGACCGATTGCCAGGAAGAAGAATTCCTCTCTGAACTTCTTGCAATTTTCCGATTTCGTCAAGTTTTTCAGCAATTGATCACCGTATATGGGAGATTTTAGGAAGTTGAGCTGATTTCTGTGGATAAGTCTCTGTGACAAGTAGAATCGCCGCACTTTGTTTCATATTCGGGTTCAGTAATAGCTCTGCACAGGTTCGTCACTTCTAGGCTTTTCTAAATCGGAAATGCGCTTAAACTTGATTAGAATTTGTTTGATCCCCTGTGATAACCAAAAGCAATGACATCGCATGCATTAATTGACGAATTTTGCATTGAGTTATAAAGCTTTCTGATATACATGCTCAATGTGGCTAAACTCCATTTGTCTTAGACTATTCCCAGTAAAAGGAATTATAAATGCTGATGTAGAACATGCTGCATGCCTCTGCGGAGGATCTTCTGGTGCATTGTGATCGATTGAATCATGAAATTGTTTTTAAAAATGCAAATAGACCTCTATATGCTGCTAGGACTTTTAGCTAAGTAAACTCGCATAATCTGCCAAGATACGACTGTGATAGTTATGGTAGCCTTGTGCCTTGGTCTGAAAATATAGACACCTCACTAGATTATTGATGCTGCGTTAGCCCTGTAGATAAGTAGCTTGAATAAATACAAAAGCAGTTTTGGCCTGTAAAGAAACTTTGCATAAGAAAGTTTATAAGCTTGCCTAAAGATTTAGTCACCAAGGCCTGTTAGGGGACCTCCATTCATATATGCAAAAAGTATGACATAGTAATAAATGAACCATCCTGCATATTAAGATATCTTCTATGGACTGACTTGATTCCCCAAATTCATGCTCTGATCCTGGTCTGGAAGGGGTCACCTGCCTGGAGCAAACTATTAATGTCTTGACCTGTAACAGACATAGCATAAGCTCCTCAAACTTCCTGGAACCTCTGGTAAACTGGTCTGTTCTGCATGACCTGCTCTCGAACCCTGAGCTTGAGACCAGGCACCTGAGTCTTGGGTCTAGTTAGGATTCTGGACATAGAGACTTGACCTTAGGGGTAAGTTGACTAGGTAGGAGTCTTTGTCATCTTTGCATGAGTCCCCAACAGACCCTCCACTAGTGAGTTTTGTTGTTCCTGACTTATAGTTCATGAGACAACCCTCATTTAGCAGGAATAATTTAAAATTGCAGAAATACACTAGGAGCTAGTAGTGTCTATGGTTAGGCATAAGTGGAACAGGTTTGTTATAGCATGATCATTGATGTTTTTAGCCTAGTATACCAGCACTTAAATACCAAAACTGCTCTAGGCTAGGAAAGGCATCTAAGAACATGCAAATATCTGAAAAGTTGACCTGTGTAACTTTTAATATGCTCCTTAAGTTACAGTTAAAATGAGCCAGGTCTTAGAACCCCTACATCAGTCCAGCCTTGTCCTTAAACCCCTAATTCCACAGCATGCTCAAAACAACTTGTTCCTAAGCCTCATCCTTTTAGGAATATCATAGACATTGTGAATTGGTCAAGCACACCCAAACATTGTCAGTGATAGGCATGAGCCTTTAAGGAGTGGGTCTGCCAGGGCCTTTATGACATGCTGTGGGAAACCTAAAAGCAACTTGAATTAGGCAAACCACTCACTTCAAACCTTAAAATCAACCAAGTTACATTCTGCCTAAACTACAGAACCTTGAATAAGATACAAGACAGGTGACTGTGGAACAGTCCTAGAAGGACCACAACATCACCTTTGGTTCAAAGCCCAACAGCTTGAAGTTGGCCAGGGTGGTTAGTTCAGTTTCTTGCCATAGGTTCTTGGACTATTGATCTAAGCTCAGAGATCTAATCTTGACCTCTGACATGCCTATTCTAATTCTTCATCTTCCCACGAGCTTCAGGAGAACCTGATCCTGATTCATAATAGATTCATAAAAGCCTCCGAGTCCTCTAATTTGAGTCACTGAAACCAAAACCAGGTCAGGCATCTGATACAGGCTTAGAAGCCTTTTCCTTGTTTAGCATAAGGTGCCTACACGATTGATTCCAAATTTAAGGTAGGGTTAAGGTCTGAAAATGTTCTTGGGGACCTGTCACCTTATTGTATGAACCTCTAGAAAATTGTTGTGAGGTATTAGCTTGCAAAATGAGTCAAGGCACCTGCCATAAACCCTCTTTCAATAAATGATTTAACTTCCAGAAATTGGAACTGTGATTTTGGATCTAGAAACTTGCAACTTCTATAAGCCAACTCTTGATGACTTGACTTGATGCCCTAAGAGTTGAATTCTGATTTTGGCCTGGAGGCCTGAAATTCTCTGAGCAACTGTTGATGAAACAGATATCTGGGTTTAAACCCTGATTCTAGGCCAGGAAAATTCCAGCTGCAATGAACCATCCACTGATAAACTGACACCTAAAAGCACTCAGGTCCCCTACATAGGTTTCTGTCAAGAAAATGTGAACTATAAAGATTGGTTCTAGAATAGGAGAGCAGCCAGGAACTCACCAAGGCTAGAAAAACCAGCTTAGGCAATATTCCAGTTACCTCCACAAACTTCTATTAAATTAATTCAGGCCCAATACCCTGCCCCCTTAATCTCAAAATAAAAAGTAAACTGTTCTACAAAAAGCCCCAAAACAGGAGCCAAAATCGAACACATTTGTAGAAATTTTGCAGATTATCACTTCTGCTGCGAGTGTCTGTGATAACCAAAAGCATGACAACAAGCTAGTTTCCAGGACTTACACTTCAAGTCCCGGAATCCACTACTGTCCCGTAGAAACTGCTCTCAAAATGGTTCCTCGCATCCATCCTGAAGTTGCTCAAGGATAAGTCTGGACCCTGAAGACTAACTATCCAGATTCAGGCCAAAAATCTCAGGTTTATTTCTAGCCTAAGTGAATAGGTGGAAGCCTAATACCCTACGGTTTAATACCTTTGTACCATTCTGGAAAACTGCGGGTTAAAAGGGACCATTTCTGTGCTTTCAGCCCCTTGCATCAGGCCTAGTAACTCATCCCTTGCTCCCAAGTCAGCAGTTTAGGTTCTAAGCTACCCAAATCACAGCAAGTCATTAACATCAGGGAAATGAGTCGGTCTGCCAGCAGAGATAGTGACAGACCTAGCCATGGGGTATGCATCAGTGTTCCTTGGGTTAGCAACAGGTAGAAAGACATTCAAGGCAAAAAGTAGGACATGACAATAAACCTGTTTAGGCGGACTCTGTGCCTAGCTAAACAAATAGAAGACCAAAATATCATAATCTTAGATTTATTTCCAATTGGAGATCAGCTCATGATTTTGGAAATTAGGGGAATCCTATGAGCAGATGTAAACCAAAACTACGAACTTGAATAGCCTTAATAGTAGATCCAGCAATAAAAGAGACAAGTAAAACAATTGTGGTAAACTAATTTTGGGCATAAGGAATATATCCAACCGCCTTTGATTCTCAAATTTGAAATTCTGAATCTAAGACTTAATATTGGTCTGTAACAGAGTTGTAGAAATCTTCTCTAACTTCGAATTGAGTCCTGAACTTGAGACTTAGTTCTGACCTAGTCCAGTACACTGGTCATCTACATAAACCTCTAAACTAAGACCTTATGCTTAATACCTGATCTTGATCCGGGAACTTTCAACTGATTTGGATAGGCTATCGGTAGATTGATCCGTGAGATATGCCTAAGAGTCCTCTGACCCTTTATACAAATTCCTGTTGAATTGATGCAAGCTTGAGAGATCTGATTCCGCCTTAGAAAATGTCTAGGATCCTGCAACTTGCCCAAGTCAAATTCTAACCTGGGAAACCCCCTACCTTCCTTCCTAAGTTTTTGTTAAACGGATTCTGGTATATGGAATGCACCCAGGAGCCCTCTACTTCTCTGGACCACTCAACAATGAGCTACTTGGGACTTTGTAGCTCAAAACCAAGTTATAGGCCACAACATCGTCCCAAAACTTGCTACATTTCTACGCAAAGTAAAACCTCTTTGCAAAAATCTACAGCCAAAAGGCAAGGGTCAATAGCCTAGTCTAGAACGGTGTTAAGTATGGGATTCCTAAAAATCGCAGTTTTCAATAAACTCCTATAAAAAACGTCCGTTTTTGAACTTTCCGAAATTCATGCAACGGGTTCTAGCGCGAACGAGTAGCATTCTCTACTGTCTCGTGTTTTAGTTCGTGCGGGATCCAAATACGGCTTACGACGATTTAGGATCTCGCAAGCATGAATTTCTGAAAACCATCACTTTCAATAAAATCTTCTAAAAAACGTCTGTTTTTAATTTTCCGAAATTCGTGCAAACGGGTTCTAACGCGAACGAGTAGCATTCTCTACCATCTCGTGTTTTAATTCGTGTGGGATCCAAATACTGTTTTTTTTATCTAAAATCACCCCGTATTCTCTTAGAGATGAAGTCTCTAAATCAGAACTACGTAGCCTTGAGTTTCCCATTGCACCAGGGAATACGTAGGAGCAGGATCAAGTCCTGTCAGGCTATTTTCATACAAACCTATTTATTTTAATTCTATTAAGGGATCAAACAGTTTTCAAACAAATTACACACTCAGTTTAAGGGTACCGTTCTTCGGAACGGGCGAGTAGGGTGCCTAACACCTTCCCTATTCGTAACCGACTCCCGAACCTAGATTTCTTCCTCAAGTTAGGGTTTTTCCAAATGTTTTCCCTGAAATAAAATTTGGTGGCGACTCCACAATAAAAATTAAAACTCTTTCAAAATCTTTTCGAGTCCGTCGTCTCGTCGTAATTACGGTTATGACAATAATCACACAAAATTTCATTCATTTTTTTTTCCTTATTCACCATGCAATGGAAGGATCTTGAATTCAAGTCCTTTCTTTTAGCCATAATATTTTTTATTTTTGGAATGAAATGTTACCACACATTTTAGCCTCCTTCCACAGTTGTTGTGTGAGGTTTTTTTTTCATCTATATTTCATATTTCGATAAGTTTTCACTTTCCTCCTTCAATTCAAGTTCATGTATCTCTTTCTTTAGCATCATCACTCTTTTTTCTGGATTTCCATAGTTGGTTCGATGTTATTCCTTCAAGGATTTCCTAAAAAAATTTTTTTCCTTTAGCTCATAAGCATATTTACCTATTACCTCTTCTAAAGACCAACATTCTAGCAATCTAAATGGTTCTGGCTCCAAATCTGATGTAGAGGTCCTAACTACAAAGGATCCTAATAAGAAGAGTCACTGGACTTTTTGGACCTCACACCATTGGGCCTACTAGGCCTAATCATCTTAAAATAGAATTTAGGATTCTTTTTATATTTTAGATGTAGAAGGCCAAAGATATATATATAGGAGTGAGTCAATTTCACTGTATTTTTAGCTTATGCTTTTGGCCCTGCTTTGGGCCCAACTTGAGGCTCCGTAGAGGGAGGATGAAGGAAATATAATGGGATTGCAATCCAAACCCAAGCCATGCATCTTAGGTGGATCCAAAGCTGCATGGGCCTTCTCCTTCCCTTAAGCACTTTAGGCCTATATAAAGGTATCACTTGTTTAATTTCCAACATTTTTGACTCATTTAGTAAAATTCATTCTAAATTTTGAGTGAGAAACTTTCTCTTCTCTCCCTCTCAAAACTAGCTTGGGGTTGACAAATCATCCTTATCCATGGTGGTGGAAAAGAGCTTATCCTTTCATAGAAGGTGAATTTCCTAAGAAAACAAAGTTTTACATCGAGTTCTTCATCTTTCACCTTTGAAGTCATCCTTCATTTCATAATCCAGAATCACCATCCATAGCTGCATCAACCTGGTATCAAAGTCCAATAATGGAGTTAGATTTGCTTCCTAAATCGCTTGAATTTTCTTGCTTCTTCTTGAGTTTCCAAGTTCATCTTCTCTTTTGTTTTCCTTTTCACTTTTGATCGATCAAACAATCTCTATTTTTGATGATTCTTGTTATATTCTACTCGTCTCCCTTTACAGTTTGATAATTATTATCATTTATATGATTTGGATCTGAAATGAATCTTTAATTTCCTGATTATCTAAGTGTATTCACCCTAGCGTGCAAATGAATTTAACTTGAATGATTTGTTCATAACTGTATTACCAATTTTATTTTACATTAGGAAAAATTGAAAAACCTTTTTATTTGAAACAAATAATAAGAATGGTCTACGAAAATCAAAACGAGTTCAGGAATCGATTTATGCACAGGGAAGGGTGAAAACTTAATTTCACAACACCCCTAATACATCCTCCTTAAGGTGGTTTACCTTAACTCAGTTTGTGCAAATTGGTAATAATTTTAAAATTATTTATTTCACCCCTTTAACGAATAAATAATTTATTCTGGAATGAATAAATAAATAATCAATCAAATAAAAATAATTGGATAAATACAAAGTTGATAAATAGAAAATTTATTGAATTAATGTTTAAAATTAAAATAAGCATAAGTGTTATGAAAATTAATTTTGGCTTGACGGTTTCATTCTCACTCCTACGTATCCTTAGGTGTAATAAGGAATTCAAAGTCACATAGTTCTATTTGAAACAATAAAAATAAATTTTTAATTTGATTAAATTTAATATTAGATGAGGCTTTTAATTTAGAAGGTACGTGAACTTGAGAACACCAAGCTATCACAACTCAGATGTCACAAATTAAAAAAATAAGGTTAACAAAACGTCTCACTTAAGTTACCTTTTTTGAATGTAAAATCAAGTAAAATTGTTTAAATGAAAAGCAAATTGAATTAGGAGTCATCAAACTGTCACAACCCAAATGTCTCTATGTAAAATATTGGATCAATGAGATGTCTTATCTAAAATGTATCTCTCTTCTTGTTTATGTAGAGTTAAATTATTTATGAAAGGAAAGAAATCTTAATTTAATTGAGGTATATATTTGGTATTGTTTTTTTAAACGAAAGTGTTAGAATTTATAAGACACGTACAAGAAAATATTATGAAAAAATATAACTAAGGAAAGAACCAACTAAATTGATAATATTAACAATAATAAAGATATGAATGTGATATTGAACAATGACAAAAATAAAAATATAACTGACAATAATAGAAAAATAGAAGAAAATAATAATAATAATAATAATAATAATAATAATAATAATAAAACAAAACAAAAGTGTAAAAATAGATACTACATCTAAATACTTAAAGGTGAAATAAAACAAATTAACAAGACTTGTTAATGATAATGATAAAATAAAATAATCGATGAAAATTTGATTTATAATAAAAGAGATAGATTGACTAACGATGGAGATATAAAGAAAAATAAAAATTATTTATATGACATCATATAATAGTAGATGAAGAGTTACAAGTATAATAATAATGATGACAATAATAAAAAGATAAAAATTAAAGGTAAACAATAACATATAGAATAAATAAAATAAAATAAAAAATTAGACTTAATGATTTTGATGGGTGAGAAGAAGAATATTAATTTTTTTACAAATTTTTATACTAATTTATCTAATTGTAGGGTTAATCTAAATTGAGAATGAAAAGACCTTTTATAAATAAAAACATATTCTAATTTGTATTGCAAACAAGAAAAAATAATAAAGATTTCTAACATATATTACAAAATTGGATTCTAATACATGCATATGTCATAATCAAAGAATAGAATCTATCATATATTTTAATAAAAATAAAATACTAATATAAATATTATAAATAAGAACAAAGAAGAGAAACAAATCCAATATATACTATAACAAAAATAAATAAAGTCTAATTTATAAATATTGGTATATTATATATATATATATATATATATATATATATATATATATATATATATATATATTCTCGTCTATATTGTATATAAAAAAAAGTATATGTATTATAACGAGAAACAAATTTTTATTTATATATATTATGAATAGAAAAATACAATATATACATATATATTATAAGAAAAAAAAATTCTAGCATATACTATAACAAAAAAAAATTATATAATATAAACAAGAAATATTTTTGATATATATATATATATATTATAAGTGAGAAAATAATAATAATAATAAATCTAATATATATATATATATATATAATGTACAAAGAATAAAAGAAAAAGTTTGATATATTTAAATATATATTATAAACACAAAACTGTTGGCATAAATACATTAAAGAAATTTGGGACACATATTGTAAATCAGAATATCTTTTGATAGATATATATATTACAAGTAAGAAACAAAATAAAATAAAATCTTATTTATATATATTATAAATTAAAAGATGAATATAACTTTAAAGAAAAAAAATTCCAATATATATGTATAAAAAATTTAAAAATAAAAACAAGCTAATCCTCTTTTACGTTCCTAGATCCTACTGGGTTGTACCAGCCATGTATAACATTGGTTATGCCCAAAAGTTTTAAATAACATGTTCATGTGGAAGAGTTTGATTTGTTTGCTCCAGGAGTAACCAGTGAGAGGACAATGAGACAAGAAAAGACTTGTAGCAAATAGTTTTTTTTTTGTTGGATGATTTCTTCTTCTTCTCCCTTATTTCTCCCGGTGATTCTCTTTCTTTTTCTCTCTAAGGCTCTTAGTCTTGTTTTCTTTTTAGCTATGGTTTATCTCTACCTCTTGCCTTCTCAGTTTTTTTCTTTTAGCTCTGTACACTTATCTTTCTTTTTAACTTCGTCATTGATAATCACAATATTATTTTAAAATCAGATCCTAAATTTTGTAATTATCCATTAGATTAATTAATTTATTACTAAAATTGTTTATTCTCCTAATTATCTGCCATTTCCTTGTCTGGATCATCCCATTTTGAGATTTCTTTTTCTAGTTGAACAGTGCCTTACTATCATTTGCCTGCAAATTTTACGCTAACTGATTTTTTTTATAGAGATAAGCAACATAGTCCTAACAATGAGATAATTTTTCTTTATGAGACTTCTTTTTCCAAGCTAAAAGTAAAGTTATTCATTTGGTATTAATTACAACTAACAAAGAATAATAATAATAATAAAATATATAATATTTATAAAAGATAAAAAAATAAATAATATATATAATATGTATATGATAGAAATATGAAAAGTAAAAGTATATAAAATAAAATATTAAATAATTAGATTAAAAAATTAAATAAAATATCATGAAGGAATAAATTTAATATTCAAATATTTATATTTATTAATTTATTTTATTTTTCAAAATTTGACTTTTTTTATTTAGTATTAAAAATAAATAAATAATCTAAGTAAAAAAAATTAATATTTGATTAGATAAAAATGATATTAATATTAATATTAATAATGATAATAAATGGAGTAGATCAAATTAGATGAAAAGTTATAAGAAAAATAAAAATAAACTTATATCATGAGAATGTAAGAGTGATAGATAAAATATGTAGATAAAATTTTGTGTTTGGTTTTATATTTTTATCTGAATTTTTTTAATTTTTTATGATTTATTTTATTGGTAAATATAGGAACAAGAATTGAATAAAAAATAACATACAACAAAGAAGGATTAATAAAAATTTAAAATTAAATTAATGATTGTTACCAAGAATTAAAAGAAAATAAAAAAATAAAAATTAACTTGAAAGTAAATAAAATATAAGAAAGATAGATTTAAAATTGAATTAATGATTAAAATTAATAATTAAGAGAATACAAATAAATAGAATAAAAACTTTTTAATTTGAAGAAGATTGAGAAAATATTTACATAATAGAAGAGTAGCGTCATACGCAAAATTTAATATTTCAATTTTTATTTTTCTATCTAAATTTTCAATATTCTAATTTTATTACTTACAGAATATATCAAATAATAATAAAAAAAATTAAAAATTAGCATAATGAAATAAAATAACATATAATAAAAGAATAGAAGCAAATAAATAAATACATAAAATTACGTTAAAAATAATAACAATATCAATAGTGATTAAGTATGGATAATAAGTTATTTAAAAATATTTTTTAAATTGGAGAAAACATGGTAAAATATGATAGACAAAATCTAGCATTCACAATAATTTACTCATTTCTATTCTAATATTTGTTAAACTTATTTTGTTTATTTTGCATGATCCATATCTTACAATTGATCATTTTGAATTTTGTAGATTGGTCAAAAAAATTTCAAAAAAAAATTTATGATCTAAATTCAAAAATTGGAGCAAAAAATTCATATGTTCTTAAGTGTATCTTGTGTGATCCAAGTTCCATAACTTTTTTAGGTCTTTTTCTACATGTTTGATCCTCATATACATGATATATTCTGAGTTGATTTGTTTTTATTAACTCCTTTCAAAATAAATTTATTAAAAGAGCATGACCATGTACATCCATTTTGTATGGTATTCAAGCTTGAATCATGCATAAATTAAGTCATTGAACCTAAGAGATTTAGTGTATGCTTTAATCAAGTTAATAGATAGTTAACTTTTCCACTGGTCCTTGTGACCTCAGCTAGATTGGAGAAAATTGGACAAGGAAATATGATTTAAAATATCATACATATGCAAAGGATGAGTGCAAAATACACTAGAATGAACTTGTAAACTTAGGACCTTGACCAAGAGTCTATGCAAGGATCATTAGAGGACTTGAACTCCTTGGACTTTGGACCAAAAATATGATAAAAAGAAGTTGAGAAAATTGAAAAAAAAAAGAAAAACAAAAAGGAAGTAGAAAAGAAGAAGAAGAAGAAGAAGAAGAAGAAGGATAAAAAGAAACAACAAAAATAAAAAACATATAGAGAAAGACTTGTGTAAAGGTCATTTGTTTTGTTTTCTATGAATGTAGTATGCTAATTTTCCATACTTCATATAGGTCATAGGTCTTGCACCATATTTGGCTTAATTACTTAGTTTTTTCATTCCTTAATTGCTTTGCTGAATAACATCTTTCCTTTGCATGAGCATGTGTATGTTACTATTAAAGTTTCTAGGTATTCCTTTGTGTGTCTGCCTTCTTTGCTTGTCTTTAATTCTAGTTTGTCTTTTATTGTCTTCTAAGTATATCTTTCTTGTTCCAGTTGAGTATACTATCCTTGTGCTAGTTTTTCTTGCTTTTCTTTTAAAATTTCCTCTATATTTTGTCATCTATCACATACTTTTACATTAGTACTTTTTCAACACATAGACATCATCAAGGCACCTAGGTTTGAGTTGAGTTGTCCCTTGATCTCAAATCGATTTGGGAGGCTATTTGTGTGAGTGAATTAGTGTGAGAAGATTGGTTGTTGGTGAGAACATTAGAGGGAGAAGAGCATAAACACTTGGTCAGGAGTAGTGAAATTTAAACTTGATTTTTCTAACACTAACCAAGTGAGGCAGCAACTATCCTTTTTGTTTGTGCTTGATTTTGTAGGTTCTTAGGGAAGACTAAGCATAAGGAAGGTGTGCCAAGGAACTTAAGAGGTCAAGGCTTGAAACTTGGACCTTAAGATCGAAGTGAAGATCTAGGAACAAACCTGAATTGAAGACGAAAATGGAGGAGTTTTGTAATAACTAGCATTCGGTTTTGATTCTAATTCTTAGATTGGACCTTATAATTAGGTTTATTTTAAGTTGTAAAATCCTAGTTCTTTGTAATGGGGTCCTTTTTTGTGTCATTTAGTTTACCTTTGCAATTTTACTTTTAAAAGACTTTGAACTTTTGAACCTTGGTGTAGGAAACTCACCTATGGTTAATTCATAACTTTTGGTGGTTTGTGCATGAAAGAAGTATAAGGGGGTGCTAAGTGTGTTTGCTTCTTTTAGAACTATTTGGTATAACATTAACCTTTGTCTTTGTTTAGCAAGGTCAAGAGGGCTAGGTAAATTACTTAACCCTTGTGTGTTTATGTGCCTTAGAACCTAGGTTGCTTACCAAGTATTTGAACTTATGTGATTTAACTTCTTAGTGTAAGCAATCTAGGTATAAAGAGGTAATTTTCTATTTGTAAATGAGTATCTCGTAATTTATCCCCTAAAAGCCAAATGTAACAATTAAGCAATAAACTGGAAAGAATTTTTCAAACCCAAACAAGGGCCATAGAGAAAAAAATTAGATTACCTAGAAAGAAAGAAGTCTAAAAAAATAAGAAATCAACGAGTAATTGAAACTAATTTGGTCTAAGAATGAGGATAATTATCATGAGAAAGAGATATCAAATGAAGGTTCAACTTCTTTGGGAAACACATAGGTCATAGGGAAAGGAGAAGACATTCTTCACAAAGGGAAAGACCTTTCTCAAGGGATAAGCCACACTCATAAAGGAGGATACTACCCTCCAATGACCATGCACCAAGAGTAGAAAGAACTAGGGATCATGGACATAAAAAAGACACGAGAGCTAGGAAATCCTGTAGGCCTAGAACTCATAAGCGTAGATCCCATAGGTCTAGGGAGCATAGAGTAAGAGTTCCTCTAAGGATAGCTTAGATGATAGAGATTATAGGTTAGCCATAGGATTAAAGGGTCAAGGGGTAAAGATGCCTTAGTGCCCACACAGCTACCTAAGATTAAAATGTCCAAGTTTCAAGGAAGGAACAACATAGAGGCATACTTAGATTGAAAGCTTAAGGTAAAACAAATATTTGCAAGTTATGTCATTAAGAAAAGACATAAAGTAAGATTAGTCATCTTAGAGTTTAGTGACTATATCTTAATCTGGTGGGATATGCTTAACAAAGAAAGATATAAACCCTTGAGTAAGTGAGAGGAAATGAAGCATATCATAAGGACAAGACATGTACCATCTTATTATTTAAAAGAGGTCCATAATAGGATACAAAGACTCTCTCAAGGTTACAAAATTGTAGATGAATATTAAAAGGAAATAGAGGTTGTAGTGATTAGGGATAACTTAAAAGAAAATGAAGGAACCACCATGGCTAAGTTCCTATATAGGCTTAAGCATGACATCAAGGATGTGGTAAAACTCCACCAATATCTAAGTCTTAATGATCTTTATCACCAAGCTATAAAGGTAGAAACCCAAATAACTATAAGGGGTAAATGCCAATATACTGCATACAAGTCATCTACACAAGACACTTAGGCAAACAATAAAAAAGATTTTAGTTTCAAAACTAGAGAGGGAAAAGAAGTCAAAGACTCTAAAGTGTCTAAGGAAAAATCCTCAAACTTACCTTCAGGAAAAGAATCATATGTTAAGTACTTCAAGTGTCTAGGCAGGGGGAACATTGCTTCCCAATGCCTAAATAAAAGGATCATGATCCTTAAGGACAATGGTAATTATTCATCCTAAGAGAGTCCAATGACTCTAGTTCACCTTCCTTCTATTCAAAAAATGAATCCTTAAAGTATGTCCTAGAGGGTGATCTCCTAGTGGTTAAGAGATTACTGGAAAATGCAATTAAGGGAGAGAAAGAGAGTCAAAAGGAGAACATCGTCCATACTAGATGTTTAATCAAGGAACACATTATCTCCTTAATTATTGATGGAGGGGTATATGTGCTAATGTGACTAACACTAGGCTAATGGACAAGTTAGGGTTAGTAACTACCCCTATCCTAAGCCATACAAACTTCAATGACATAGTGACAAAAAGGATTTGTTGTTCAATCAGCAAGTACTTCTCACCTTCATCATTTGGGGGTATGAGGACAATGTCACTTGTGATGTTATCCCGATAGAGGCCAGCCATGTGTTAGTGGGAAGGCCATAACAATACGATAGGAATGTTCATCATGATGAGCATACCAATATGTATTCCTTTCCATTCAACTCCCAGAAAAATTAGCCTAATATCTCTATCCCTTAATGAAGTCTATCAAGATTATATGCATATGAGGCAGAAAATAAAGGTCAAAAGACAGGGTTTAGAAAAAAAAAGTTGGAAGAAATAAAAAAAACTGAAAATAATAAAAAGAAAAATAAAAAGGTTAAGGTTAAGGAAAGTGAGGTCACACCATCTCTTATAAAGAAGGATGATGTGAGAAAAATTCTCCTAATTAGGAAACCTCTTTCTTAAGTTCCTTCCCCTTAAACTTCACCATTGAGGTAGGGTCTAATACCTTTGTAGGTAAAGTACCATATTCTCAGGAAGAGAGTCAGAAGATGACCATCTTAGAGTCATTCATTTGATTCAACCTTCACCTTTTTATGTGCACCATTGTATGTTTTCTTCTATCAAGTTCCTTAGCATGCATCCATATTTATCTTATCAGATTGTATCCAGGATAAATTTCAATATCAATGACTTGGTGGACAAATCATCTAATTTCTTAATAAAAACTTCATCACTACATCACCAGTCATTTCCATTTTATGAAGAGCTAAATAGACTCTCTTCATAGCTTTGTGGTTATCAGGCCCTACCTACGGTAAGTCAGTCTATGAGTCATTTAGGAAATACCCTAGGGTATACGCCAAATGTCTACTATCGACACAAACTAGGAAAGAAACTCATAAACCAACTTATAGTTCTTGACCTTTTATTTTACTCTTACGATAGTTATGAGTTTCTGGGTCTTTAGTGTCTTTTATTTATAAATTCTTGTGTTTACATGTAGTTTGAAAAGTTCAAAAGTTTAATATGTGATCCTGGTATCCTCTAGTTTAACCAACTTTAATAACATCTCCTCTACTAACTTATGTCCTTATCTTATAAATAATGATGAAGCTTATACATTGAAGGACAAATACTTGGAAGGGGATAAGATGATATAGAAGTCCTAATTGTAGAGGATCCCAACAAGGAGAGTCACTAGGTCTATTGGACCTTACACCATTTGGCCTATTGGGCCTACACATCTTAGAATAGGATTTAAGATTCTTTTTGTATTTTAGATGTAGAAGGCTCAAGATATGTATACGACCAAACCAATTTCATTGTATTTTTAGCTAAGGTTTTTGGCCATGCTTTGGGCCCAACTTGTGGCTTCATAAAGGGAGGATGAAGGAAACATAATGGGCTTGCAATCCAAGCCCAAATCATGCATCTTAGGTGGATCCAAAGATGTATGAGCCTTCTCCTTCCCTTAAGTACCTCAGGCTTATATAAAAGCGTCAACTTTTGTAATTTCCAACACTTTTTTTCTCTCTTTCTCTCTCTTCCATAGAAGGTGGCACTTTCAAGAAAACAAGGTTTTACATCAAGTTTTTCTTCATCTTCTTCATTCATAGTTGCATCATAATCTAACATGGTTGACTTTAATATGATTAGACAATGATCCAATAAACCTTGTTGTAACCCTTACTGAGATATATTTAGTCATCTATTTATCCATTCTCTAGATATTAGAAATCTGTCCAACCAAGTCATTGATTTTTCATTAGGTTTGTACCAAGTGAATTTCCTTTCCATAAGTCATAGGTTTACTAACTTTAATTCTTTAACAAATTTGTTAAATCCATTCCTGTCACTTCATAATTCATTACTTTGCACACCATTTATGTCTCCTTCTCTTCTTACTACATTTAAGGTGTCTACCATACACCAAAACTTTCTTATCATAGTTGTACTTTTCTATTATTGTCACAAGGGGAATACGCATTCACTATTGTGCATTCTTTTTTTACATCACCCCAATATCCTTTCACATTCAAGTAGTTTTGCCCTCCCACTTCTCATCCATCTCAAAACTTTCTGATCTCCACACGTTTAACATTCCTCCTACTGCCCCCATTTCTGATTTGGACACTCAATTGAAATTATCATTCTCCCATACTAGCTTACACATATTCTTTCCACAGTTAGTTAGTTTATTTTCTTGCAAGCATATCCTATCCAACAATTCTTTTTTTATTAATTATTGCACCTCACATTCTTTTAACATTCCCTCCCAAACCCTTAATATTATAAGAAATAATCTTCATAATGTACATTCCACACTTGCACCCATTTTGCAACATATTACACTAGCACCCTTTTATCCTTGCAACCTGATTTCTCCCTTAACCGATCTTTCTTTTCCATTTTAGTAAAGACTTGTGTCATGAGTTCCTCCCTACTCATAAACATAACCCCCAACTTTTTATCATAGTCAATACAACTACTAGCCACCTCTTCTATCTTCTAGACTAAATCAATATCTAATTGCATTCCATTCAAATTTGGTGCAAAATTAACCATACTTGTTGGTTTCATGGTGTTATCTTCGGTGTGTTGTCTTTGTTTATTTCCATTTGTTATCTTTTCAATTGTGATTATTTTGTCTTTCTTTTGTGCCCCTAACTTGGCAAGAAGATCCATCTTTTTCTCTGTGACGTCGATCTTGTTTGTTATGTTTGTTACCTTATTTCTTTTAGACGCTCGAGATTTTTTCTCATTAATCAACATATCATTTCCATTGGTGTTGACACCATCTTCCTAAGTATGTTTTTTATTGGTTGTATTTATTTGTAAATATTCAAATTTGATCCAAGGTGTTTTCAAACTCCTGCATATCTTGTATGTTCTGAAACTTTGCAAATCCAAATCTTTTCCCTTGTACATTCAATTTTTTTGTGATTAAAACATTAGTCACCTCTCTCCTATCGCTTGAATATTTTTCACATATCACCCTCCTCATGTTGATTGGGGAAATTTATGAAATAATATCATACACATAGCCTATCCAATATTTTATGATGATATGTATACATCCTTTATTTTCCTTTCTCGTCTATTAATCCTATTTTTGCTGCATCATTGCTTATGCGCCTCTATTATGGAGATCTAGTCACTCTTCCTCATCTTGATCTTACCAAGGTCCATTCTTATCTATTCCACCATGTGCTTCACTCATTCTTTCATCTAAATGAGAAAAAGTGATAATTGTAATAAAAATGAAGTAAAAGATAACAAATCAAATCAAATAAATTGTTGGAAATGTATGTCCAAACCCTGACTATCCAAATAAAAAATAATAAAAATTATCAAGAAAATATAAATAACAAAAAATAAATAAATAAGATAATAATAATTAATAAAAAAAATAAATTAAATTACAAATAAATATAAAATAATAATAACTAGTTTGAAATTATATATTAATTGACACAATAACAAGTAAATAATAACTAACAAGGGTGATAATAAGAACGATAATGATAATAACACTCATAAAAATTAAAAAATAATAATAATAATAATAAAAATATTAATAAGTAAGAATATAACGAGTATGATATTTACAATAATTATACCAACCAATTAAAATAAAACAAATTAACAATATTAAATAAAGAATAAATATATTAATAATGAAACAATTAAATAAGTAAATAAAAAAAAGATAAAATTTAAAATAAAATAAATAAAAATTAACAAGAAGATTAAATAACAATAAAAAATAATTATATTACAATAATTAAAAATATAATAACTTATAATAATTATATCAACTAATAAAAATAAAAATCAACGATCAACAATATCAAATAATAAAGATGAATATACTAATAGTAAATTTAAATAAAAATAATTAAATAAGTAAACTAAAAGAAATAAAATCTAAGAATACAATTTTTAAAAATGATCAAAATGAAAAAAATAATAAAGATTAACAAATAAAAGAAATAATAATAATGAAAAAAACAATGAGACAGTAATAATTAAGAAAATATAACAATTTATAATTATTAAAATAATTAATTAAGATAAAATCAACAATTGACAATAATTTAATAATATAAATAATTTAATAATAGTACATAATTGATAAAAAATAATAAAAAAGATGAAACGAAAGAGAAAGATTAAAAATATTTAAAAATAATAAAAAAATAATAATAAAAATAATTTTATTCTACATTTGATACTTATTTTTTAAAAATATATATATATATATATATATATATATATATATATATATATATATATATATATATATATATATATATATATATATATATATATATATATATATATATATATATATATATATATATCCTTGATTCTGAGTGGCTAAACGCTCTACCTTCGTAAGATATGTAATTTGCTCTTTCTCTTATGAAAATTCTTTGCATTTGCTCTCTGGTAATTGTAGGAAAACTTTTATGTTTGGTCAGGATAAGAGTCTGCTTTTGAAGCATTGAACATCCATTTATCTACATCTCAAAATTTATCTTCAGTAATCGATTATCAAATTAGATAATTGATTACTTGCAAAAAGATTATAATCAATACTATAAAAAATAATAATTAATTTAATTATATATATAATTATTAAAAATAAAATTATAATCAATTATGTACTTATTACATATATAATTGAGTTAACCATTATTTTCTATACTATTAATCATGAATAGTTTTAATAATTGATTATTAAAAGTTAGTAATTAATTATTAAAAAAATTAATATGTAAATAAATAGATTTATTATAGTTATGTAAAAAAAATATTTATTTATTTATTTATTTATTAATGTAAAGCATAAATTAAAAAAATATCACATCACTCTTATTTTTTATCATTAGATTAGATAATAAATTAATAAATAAAAAAAAATAAAGAAAAAAAAATAATTTTCTCTAATTAATTAAAAGATAATTGAAAAGTTTGTATATTTAACATCAACAAATGAGAGAGAGTTTTCTAGTTCAAAGGGTGGAGGGGTGAGAAAATAGCATGATGCCAATTTTTCTGTTAGGACTATCTAATAATTCGGTTTGGGATAGGAGAAGGTATCTAAGGAAGATAACTTTAGGAGCCATGGTGGTGTGGCAAAGTGATATTTTCATTATTGTTATCTTATGATTCAAGATATTAGAGGGACAAGTATGGCAAGTTTATGAGATCTTGAGTAATTCTATAGGTTACTCAGTTCCGGTTTTACTTCTCTTTACCAAAAATTTTGGAGTTCAAAGGCAACAGAGGTTCACAACACAAGAGAGATGATGATTGAGAAGATCAAAGAGTAAGAAGAAACACTAATGCTTACCATATTCTTTGAACTTTTATTTTTATTTTTTTTATATGTTCTATATTCAACTGTGATAATTTGATTTTATATGAGTATTTTGTATCTATAATAATGTTGTAACGAGTGTCTCATGAAAAGAAGTCGGAATACCTTTTTTTATTTCTTCTAACTTTTCTCAATTCAATCCTTTACAAATATAAGTATGTCTGTGATTTTCATTCAACCTCTTACCTTCTATCTTTTAATGTCCTTTATCTTTTCTTCTAGTATTATTTAATTATTTGACCATTTTAATTTTTAATCTTCATTCACACAAATATACCCAAATTAATTCAATTTATTGCTATAGACTTTTCTTCTCTTTATCTTACAAATTAAGTTGATCACTTATTTATGTTATTCCAGTTTTATTGTGTTGACTCTTCTATTCTTACAATCTAATTTATGTTTTTTATTTTTTTTATTTTTAAAGAAGTTAATATTTCTTCTGTTGTTATGACTTTTCTATACTATTTTAATAAAATAAAATAAATATAAAAAAGTTATTAATGATGATAATAATAAAAGAAAATAGAGGTAAATAATAATGAAAGAAACAAAATATAAACAATTAGATAATAAAAGGAAAGAAATGTATCTAAATCTAACTCTGTAAGGAAAACAGAAGAAATATATACAAAATAAAAAGAAATGGGCAAATTAAGGTAAAAGAAAATCAAGGATAAATTAATAAATGAATAATAATAATAATAATAATAATAATAATAATAATAATAATAATAATAATAATAATATTATTATTATTATTATTATTATTATTATTATTATTATATGAAAGATGATAAAAAATAGGATAAAAGAAGAAAATAATAAATAATAAATAAATAAATAAACTAAAAGAAGTAAAACAGATTTGTAAAATTTTTTAAAGATTAAATAATAATAAAAAGAAAAGAGAGATTGAATATATAAATATGTAAAAAATAAAACAGGAAATGAATAAAAATTAATATTCTAAATCTTTATCTAAATTGTTTCTGATTTTTTATTATAAATTTAATATATTAAAAAACCAAAATTAAAATAAATAAAGATTAAGAAAGATTTAAAATTGACGTAGAGATTAATAATAATAAAAGAAAAACCTAAAAAAATAGAATCAATATATTTAGATTGAAAAATTATATATACAATAAAAAATAAATAATAAAATAGAATGGACGAAATTTAATGTTCAAATCTTTTTTATATTTTTTATCTGAAGTTTTTTTCTTAACATTTAAATTTTTATTATTTATAATATTTATATATATATATATATATATATATATATATATATATATATATATATATATATAATAAGTCAATTCAATCAAATATTTAAAAAAAAATAGATCCAAGTGTCCTGGTACATTATAACCCCTTGATCTACATACCTATTTAAATTGAATTTAGCGAAGATATGGAAATTAAAATCCTGCTTCAATTAATAACTTTGAAATACTTATTGAAAACAATGCAATTACAAATTATTTTAAGTAGTTTATTTTACATTTGGGATCGAAACAAAGCAACTAAAAATTCCAACTCTAACAAACACTAATTCATCAACAACAATCACATTAATTCCAAGCTTAACCAAAACTGAGTATTTGACAGGAGTGAAAAGGAAAAATTAAATATAGCAACTTGAGATTTAGAAAGGCTCTTACCTTTCTTTTCCCTGTCCATCTTCTTTGTATTTATTAACCAATTATAAGATAATTGTTAAATGATTTCAACTATGATTTCATACTTGTAACAAAAAGAAAATGCTATGATTTCATACTGAGGAATCCCAGCGTCGCATAAAAGCTATTAATTGCAGCAATTAATACAATAAAAAAAATTAGAACTCTCTTATATACCTCAGATATATGACTATAGCTAAGAGGCACAAATATGATGGCCAAAACAAAAAATTGAAACTTTTTTAATAGAATTCTATATATTCTAACATAGTAGGAAAAATTTGTGCAATGTTTCAATAAAGTACCTGATATTTACTAGCAGCAAGATTGGAATACACTTGGTTTGTTAACTCAACAAGGAAACGAACTATTTAGTGTAACACATTAATATGACGTCATATGAAGATAACTTTTCAAATCAAAGATAACCAACACAAATCATTAAAATTAACCTTTCAAGGAAGCCAACTGTGCATCAAAATCAAACAAAGACTCTCAATTACCCATTCCTCTTTGAGCCACACAAAATATGTTTAATGCAAGTAAACTGCAAAATCCAAGGGTTAAGTGAAAAAACTAACCCAAATTGTTTTTAGTTCCACTACACAAAAATTGAGCATATTCTTCAGAGGTGATATTCCACTCTCTCCATCTGTGCTCAAACCATAAACAAATTGCCAATATAAAAGATAGAGACAAAATACAAAGAAGAGTGAGGAAAAAAAAATAGACATTATTTATTTACCAGAGCCAGTAAATCACAACAAATCAAATTCTAGGGACACACAATTCTATTCGGTTCAACTTTCAAAATCTCTCATATTATTAGTGAAAAATAAAAATAAAAAACCCAGTTGTTACTAGTTCTCCTTACCTATATTCCAGAAAACAAAAAATATTTAATCCCTACAACAATCTTGTCAATAAAATATAATTTGTCATACATAGATTTTTTTCCCAAATTCTTGTTAAATATTAAATATGATTAGAAGCCATTTGAAAGTTAAAATTAAATACAATGAACAAACAAAAATGGACCTATTTGTACCTAGATGTTTTAGACACGAATTCAGACAAACGTGAAAAAATTGTTGATGAAGGCGAATAGTTGTTGAGGTGTGGAGACAAATATGAAGAAAATCAATGAAGATTTGGTACTCAGATTCTAATTCGGATTCTATTTAAAATTCAGAGTTATTAGGTTCAAATTAAGGTCCTATTTGGGATTTAGGGTTCTAAAGATGTGAAAGTGAAGGATAATAGGTTGGTGGAACAGTTTGGAACCACAAAGAATCAATATGAAAGACGATAGGTTCTATCATGCAACTGCATGAGTTCTTAGCAGTTACTAAGCAAGAGTATATGAATTCACAAATTAGGTTTTATCTAATGAGAACCAATTCAGTTTTTTACTAAAAAGAAATCGATTCAACTTGCAATCTAATTTCGAACAAACAATTTGGTTCAGTTAAGGTGAACCATTTTACAAAATATCGTTTCAGTTAGTAAATTGGTCTTAAACAATAATTTAGTTCGATTCTATAATAAATAATTGTGGTTCTTTAAAGTGCAGTTCAATTTGGTTCAGGGGTTGAATTCAAACAATTGTTTAAACAGCCCTCTCATTAACAAGAAAATCCAGAAAATGAATTTTAACAAATCAATGATATACTATGGACGTGGATGTAAACCATTATAATTTGTTTGCCAATGGTTTTAAGATTCCTTTCTTTAATGTTTACTCTCAAGTCAACTTGCTCACTTTAAAGGAGATAAATATGAGAAATCGATTTTCTCAAGTAACGCAAATTAAATATAACCTGTATATGTACTTATTATGATTTTTTATCATTATTAAAAAAACTGTTTCTATATTTACTTATATTTTCTATATATTGATAGAGCCCGAACATGGTAACCAAGCTGAGCACCTACCAGACCCATTGTTTAAAAGGCCTCTAAAGTTTTATCAAGTCATATCTACTCTGATTGAGCTTTAAGTTTCTCTACTCTCTAGCATTGGTAGGCAACTCTTTCTCATAAGTGTTTTGAGAATAAATTTTTAATATTTTCTGTCAATTTTCATTTTTCTAAGCATTTTAAATTGTTTATGATATGTTATTCAATTATGCTAAAGTGCATTTTCTATATATGACCAATACACAGGATCATTGCCTCCAATAAGGCTATGGCCAACCAAACCTTCACAAATTTACCCATCAATGACAAGCAATTTTCTGCTCTTCAATTACCACCTAAGGCCCCAACTAGTAATACCAATGAACCCAAATATGTCACTGAAGGCAGTGAAATTTTGTTTCAAGCAATAAATGTGTTGAAAACATCTGAGAATCCTTCTCTATCATTTCTTGGGTTTGAACATGTTCTGGTCCCTCCAGATTCTCCAAACCATGAGGATTTGGCCCTTGCCGCAGAGTCCAAGTTGAAAGCTAAAATGAAACGGTAAATAGTTGTTTAATAAGTATACATATATATATATATATATATATATATATATATATATATATATATATATATTACTATATTTACACCTTTAATAATATTTTTATAAATGATAAATTCTATCATTCTAACCTTTCAATTATGTAATATAAAAATTTTATATTAATTAATAATTTTAGATGATATTTGATTTACTAAAATATTTTGTTTTTTATTTTTGTAAAAAATATTATTTTATTTTCTATTTTTAACATTTTATACAGAAGATGAAAAAAAAGTTATTTTTTATTTTTATTATTTTTAATGTAAAAATTTTAAATAAAATAAAAATATAATAAATGAAAAATATTTTTTTTTTGCAAATTAAATGTGATTTTAATTTTTATAATCGGTAGTTTAATAAAAATTTATTTGTAGAATGCAGGCTAATAGACTGTATGCTGCAAGATATCGGCTCCGGAAGGTAGCTAGGATACAACAGCTCGTAAGGCAGATCGAGTGTCTTCAAGTGCGTTAGCTTTAACCCTTAGGTTTCCTAAATTTCAACCCAAGCCCAACTTTCCATACTTTAATGAAACCAAAATGTTAACTTCATTTTTTTAAATTGATTTTAATTATTTTAAAATAGTAAATTTATATTTAAAAAGTAAGTATTTATTATAGTCAAAATATAATAAATAATATTTTTAAGCTAAAATCAGTCCTTGTTAACAAAATTATTTTTAAAATATTTCATATTTTACCAAAAAAATAATTAAAATATCACAAAATACCTACCATCTACACCATAAAGATGTTTCATAGTTATGTTTCTGATTTTTTATGCATATACATTTAATATATCTGCGCATTGTTTAGGAGGAAGTTAAAATAATTCGAGCTCGACTGCTTTACTGGGAATCATCACATAATGAACTAGTTGAAGAAAATGCAAAGATTAGAGCGCGTTGCGAAACTGCTAGTAAGCTGAATGCTGAAAAGGAAGGTAATAATTATTAACAATGCACATATAATTTTAAATATTATTTATAATATTATGTACACGTGTACTAATTGGAAATGTTTGATTGTGGTTTCAGCTGAGAACTGGATTCTGATGCAAGAAATACACCGGTTGAAGAACAACCAGTGCTATTGATTTGGGCATAATGCATATTCTCTGGAGAAGGAAGAGAGTGAAGTTATGGTAGTTAAAAATAAGATGAAATAACGCTAATGTTTTGCAACAAATCTTCCCCAGGATTAGGATATAGTGTTTAACATTGTATCTTGCTATCGATGGCAATATATATGAATAAAACCTTCTTTTTTGGAACCTCTTTTTTTTATATATATTAATTACCAATGACTATGAAATAATCCAGGACCAGCCTTTTGTGATTCTTATCATTAGCCTTGAAATTAATTAAATACAAGAACGGAAGGGACAGACACGTGTATTACTCTCTCACAGTCTCCCTAACCAACAATAGAGTGAGTACCTTGCAATCTGTTCCCCCCATCTTACCCAATTTACCACAAATATTCAATCTCTAAAATTAAACTAAGATGCTACCGACCCATGAGTGTGGGTTTAATTGTGACTTTTGAGGGTTGAAATTGTTTATATAAAATTATAAAACTAAATTTTATTATATATTAAAAAACTAATTAAAATGTTACCATATGTGAGAGTCAAACACTTTCACATTTTATGTTCAAATGATATTAATGGAGAGCTTAATTTTGATATATAGTAATGTAAATATTTATTTATTATTAATTATTGATAATTTAAATGTTTATATATTATCAATTAGTTGAAATTAGATAAATATAATATTTTAAATAATTATTATAAAATTTAATATTTGTAAATAAGTATAAATTAATGATGAAAAATGAAATAGTTTATATATGATTGTAAGTTTTTAAATTTTTTTATGTATAAAAAATTGATTAAGATGTTACCATATGTGCATCAATACCTACATATTTTATGTTCAAATAATATTAATGGATTTTTATTTTGATATATTGATAATGTAAATATTTATATATATTTTAATTAATTAAAATTATATGTATATAATATTTAAAATAATTATTATAAAATTTAATAATATAATAATTTATGATTGGATGCTGATAATAATTTTTTTATTATAAATATGCTTCAATTAAATTTATTTATTAATTTTAGAATAAATTTCTATTTGAGTGCTTTAAAGGATATTGGTTATATTAGCTTCTGAAAAATTAAAACTATTATTTTAATTTTTAAAAGATATAAAATTTAATTTAATTTTTAACTCAATTTAATTATTAAAATAATTTAAATTTTTTATTTTTTAAAATGATTGTGATTAATTTTAAAATTTTCAAACACTAAAATAATATTCATTCCCAATACAAAAAAAAAATTGTCTTTTAGTAAGCATTTTAAAATATTAATAGTGAAAGTTTTAATTTTCATCATCTTTTTTCTTAAATCTTTATTTATAAAAAATTATTTATAAAAAAATATTTTAATAATAGTTTAAATGGTATAACAATTCAAATTTAATATATTTTATATTAATTTATTTAAATATTATAAAATATTCGTTTAAAAAATCTATATTTTCTTTTGTTAGTATGTTAAATTTTGTTGAGGTATCAGTCATTAGATATTAATCTCCAACTAGTTGATATACGCGTTTTGGTGGGTCATTTACAATTTAAGAAAATAGCATTAAAAATAATTTGATAAATGTTTATTTAATGATTTAAAAGTAATTAATTTTTTTAAAATATATTTTTCATCTTTTATTTGGAGAAATTATTGAAATTAATCTGCCTATTATATATTATATATTTGGAGAAAATATTGAAATTAATACCTATAATATATTTAATGATGATAATTTTTCCATTTGATATCATTCAATGACGACAGTCTCCCTTAAATGTAATGAATTTATTTGAATAAATTTAATTTTATCTTTTATTTTTATAAAATATTGAAACTAATGTTATCTATAAAACTACTAACTATTTCCTTATACTAGTTTCCTTTTGTGCACTCTGATTTTTTTTAAAAAATTAAATATTATTATTTCCTTTAAAGACATGTTATTCACTTGAAATGGAAATATTTCAAAACCTCAGAAATTAAATGATGAAGTTTATTGCAAAATTTCAGTAATCACAATTAATATTTTCCATAACAATGATATATCTATTTTGATATATAAATTTAAATATGTATATATATAATATAAAAATTTAAAATAAAAATATTTTTATTTGTAATGATTCTACCCAAATTAATTATTATTTACTTCAATAAAAAAATACTTATAATTTATATACAAAATAATCTGAAATACAAATTAATATTTATTTAAACATATATATATATATATATATATATATATATATATATATATATATATATATATATATACACTAAATTTCTCATTAGATATCATCTTTAACCTTTTTAATGAAATTTTTTAAGTATATTTTTATTTCTTTCCTAAAGTTATATAAATTCTAGATAAATAGATAAATAATTTAGAAAACAAATATTATAAATATTATTTATTGAAACTATATTACTTAAAATAGAAATGTTTTAAAAAAAAAAAATAAAAATTTAATGATTATTTTTTCCCTAGACGTTGTGGTACGAAATTATCCATGTTAAGCTTTATTTGTTTCTAATACTATATAAGTATAGCAAATTTGAATTTATGTAATTAAGAATAAAAACGGGTTAATTTAGAGTATTTAAATTTAAAAAATTTTAAATTTAATTTTGAATATGTTATTTATTATATTTTTTTATATTAAGATTTAGTTTATTTTAAAGCTTATTAGATCTATATGTTTATCTAAAAGTATATAATATAGAAAAATTAATTAATATGTTTAAAATTTATATAGATGATTAATTAAAAAGATTTAGGTCGTAACTATAATTATAATGAAATGACGAACTTGTTAAAAATTTTGAAAAAATTTATTAGATCGTGAAGTTACCACCAAATTTTATTTTTTAAGGAAAAATATTTGGAAAAACCCTAACTCAAGGAAGAAATTTAGGTTCGGGAGTCGGTTACGAATAAGGAAGGTATTAAGCACCCTACTCGCCCGTTTCGAAGAACGATATCCTTAAATTAAGTGTGAGATTTTGATATTTTTAAAAACTGTTCAATTCCTTTAAATAGAATAGAAATAAATAGGTTTGTATGAAAATAACCTGACAGAACTTGATCCTACTTTTACGTATTTCCTAATGCAATGGAAAATTCAAAGCTACGTAGTTTTGGTTGGAAACCTAATGATTGAAAAAGCAAGGTTTATAACATGTCGAAAAAAAAAAAGTATTTTGAATATTTTTTAAAAGTCCTTAGTCCACATATGCATAGGATCCAAGGCAAACGAGGGCTGCACTGGAACCCATATGATTTTTAAACACCGAACAGTAAGGTATGCTATTAGTTCATATCTAGAATTCATCGCATGAGATTGAGTGTTTGGGAATATATTTTGAAATTTATTCTTGAGAGACTGGTGGGAAAGTAATATTTGGATAATTTCCCAAATTCACATATGCAGAGGGCCCTAGATAAGCGAGGGTTACACTGGGACCCATATGATTTCTAGATGTTGAACAGTAGGGTATGCTACCAGTTCACATCTAGAGCTCATTGTATGAAATTTGAGATTCTAGAAAAGAATTACAGAAGTGTTTTGAAACTTTGATTTTCAAATATTCTCTCGGATCCACATATGCACAGAGTCTGAGGCAAACGAGGGTTGCACTGAGACTCATGATTTCAAGACGTTGATAGTAGGGTATGCTACCAGTTTACATCTAGAGCTCATTGCGTGGAATCTAAGATTCTTAAAAGAATTACAGAATTGTTTTGAAACTTTGATTTTCAAATATTCTCTTGAATCCATATATGCACGGAGTTTGAGGCAAACGAGGGTTGCACTGAGACTCATATGATTTCTAGACGTTGAACAGTAAGGTATGCTAACATTTCACATCTAAAGCTCATTGCGTGAAATTCGAGGTTTTGGAAAAATCATAGAAGTATTTTGAAATCTTTGATTTTCAAACATTCTCTCGGATCCATATATGCATAGAGTTGGAGGCAAACGAGGGTTGCATTGAGACTCATATGATTTCTAGACGTTGAACAGTAGGGTATGCTACCAGCTCACATCTAGAGCTCATTGCGTGAAATCCAAGATTCTAGAAAAGAATTATAGAAGTGTTTTGAAACTTTGATTTTCAAACATTCTCTCGAATCCACATATGCATAGAGTCTGAGGCAAACGAGGATTGCATTGAGACTCATATGATTTCTAGATGTTGAACAATATGGTATGCTACCAATCCACATCTAGAGCTTATTGCGTGAAATCCGAGATTCTAGAAAAGAATTATAGAAGTGTTTTGAAACTTTGATTTTCAAACATTCTCTCGAATCCACATATGCATAGAGTCTGAGGAAAACGATGGTTGCATTGAGACTCATATGATTTCTAGATGTTGAACTCACATCTAGAACTCATTGCGTGAAATCCAAGGTTTTGGAAAAATCTTAGAAGAATTTTGAAATCTTCGATTTTCAAACATTCTCTCGGATCCATATATGCACAGATTCTGAGGCAAACGAAGGTTACACTGAGACTCATAATTTCTAGATGTTGAATAGTAAGGTATGCTACCAGTTCACATCTAGAGCTCATTGCGTGAAATATGAGATTTTTAGAATTAGAACCTGAAATTCAGTTTGTTGCTATGGAAAGTATAAAGTTGTAGTTCAGTCATCGGAATTGAGCCTGCCGTTGTTCCAGGTTTGACTTTTTGCAATTGATATAATTTATTTTTTGTTAGTTATGAGTATCTTTACTCATGAAGCGATGATCTTAATATTTGTATAGTTTGCAGGTTATAAGGATTTTGCCAGAAGAGGTGGCTGATGCAGAAACTTGATGATGAATATTCCAGGTACCAGCTGTTGGTACTAGATACTAAGTTGATGCAAAGGGAATAGTGGCGAAATATAAAACTAGTATAAAGAAAGTGGCAGCAGGGAATTATTATCATACTAGTCTTTAACCCTCTTTTCATATTTGTTTGATTGCTGCTGTATGAATCAAGTCAAGCCTTGTCATCATTTCTCTGAGGATTAGATATAGGTATGTGTATCCAATCCAATTGCAAGCTTTCTTAGCTAGGTTCTGATTATTCCTACCACTATTCTAGAATGTTTCCTAGATTGATTTGCTACTGGTGCAGCTTAAGGATTCTAAGTCCTAATGCCGCATCTAATACTGTTGTGGTAGAACTTGGTTAGGAGATTCAAACCTACCCAAAAACCAAAAGAAACCAGTTGAAGCTGGACCTTATAGTCATATTGCACTTATTGGATAACAAAGTTGGACTCTCATTTTCCTAGGAAGCTTAAAATCCTAAACTGATCTTAGATCCGCGGCTAGGACTAGCCTAAAAATCACTGTGGCGCATATGGTTAACAAACTAAAGAATCCAGCAAAAATGAGATGATTCCTATCTCCACTTCCTTAAGCTGGTTTATTCCTTGTTTAACTCAAGACCCCTGAGATATTGTTCCTAGGATTGAACCTGCTACTATGATTGGTTTAAGACTATTTCAGCCATCATCCCAGTTCCCCACTAGTGCTACTATGTCTATTAAATCAAAAATCCCTTCTTCACTTTGCCCAAATCAATTACTGTCTAGCTACAAATCAATCATAGCCTAAAACCTTCCTAATCAGTTTTTTTAAAAATTATATTAGACCACTGATGTCAGCTAACAGAATACTTGATTTTGATAAGCCTAACCTATTTGGTGAGCTTTTTCCTTGGCTTAAGACTAGCTGAGGTAAACCTGGGCAGAAAAAAAAACTGTAACTGTCCACTGGCCAAAAGTATTATAGCAAGTGCCTTTTTGTTTTTGATTTTCCAATGAATCAGAGTGGATCACAAAAAAGCCTGGCTATTACAATTGACCCATGGAAAACTGCTTAATCAAAATCTTTTCCACTATTTTAATCCCTACTTTTTCCAAGTTTATTTTTTGCTGCCTAAGGGTTCCCACTAACATGTATAGGCACTAATGTTATTAATCAAACCAAAGCCTAGTCATGCAATGAAAAGGTCTTAGCACTTCTCATATAAGGTCAACTTAGGGTAGCGTAGGATGTAAGTCCATAAGGACAGAAAACTTGAGTACATTTAAACCATGGTTCTTAAAAAAGGTAAAATCATATGATCTTTCTATCCAGCCAAGGAGTGAATAGGACTCAAAACCTAGACCTACATCGAGCTACTAGGCCTATCTTGAGTACCTTCTTCCAACTACTAAACAATCTTCAACCTATCCTGCTTGGGCTCTCACAAATTAACTTGATCCTTGGTTGGCCTAGAAAAGACTCCAAACCAGAACAAGAGCCAGGTCTCAAATGGAGGATTTGGAAGCAATTGATCCGAAACCTATACAGAGAAGTAGGAAGTCCCTAGATGCAGTGTTATAAATTTAAGCTTGAGGTCTGAGAATGGTGCAGGGAAGTTAGAGGGCTTCAGGGTATCTACTACAGTCTAATCAGGCGTTAAATCTTAAGGCTTCTAATTAAAGAAACCAAAGATTTCTATAAGTCTATCGCAAGATGGAATCAGGTCTCAAACCTAAAGTTTCATATCAAAGAGGCAGGAAGTTTCTCCCACTGTTATAAACCATAATTAGGTTTAGGAAATTGAATCTGAAATCCCTCTAGGCCCAGTGTAAGGTTCTTATCTTCCTATCAAGTGCAGACTTCTAACTTGATGCTGTTGCAGGCCATCAGGCCTTGAGCTATGCTTTCAACTAAACCTAGAGACAAACTCTTGTACTTATCTCTGGACAGCTTTCCAACTGATTCTGAATCTATCATCTATGGTATTTCTGCCATTATACTTCAGTTCTCATTTTACTCAAGGTTTCTGTTTTGGAACCTAAGGGCTTAAGGAGACACTATGAATCAAATTCGATTACAGTAACTTGCATTAGTGGAGAATTGGGGTCAGGGATCATCCTCACCTTTTTTCTTTGGGGTGGCTGATCCTTTTTCTGTTCAGCCAAGGAGTAATGGAGTACTTATTAAAAATTATCCTAACACAGCCTCACATGCATTAGATGTTGTTGCATTTTTAAGGACTGTGGATTCAGCACCTATATTGGACCCTACAAATTTATCTATTTGCTGTCAAGCCAATGAATAATGGTGCAAACAACCTACAGTTAAATTTGGTATTGCAACAGTTATGACACTACGGTTTTAACATCTTGCTAATTTACCAATTTGCTTTATTCATGACTTTTTCCCTTGGATTTATCCAACTAAATTGTTGCCAGCAAACTAACACCAGGTAGATGTCGCGGTAACTCTTAGGGGTATAACCGGGGCATTTGCATATGAGCTAGTACGAGCTAGAGTTATGACAAATCCTTAGGCTTAAGTTTTCTTTTCTAGCAAAACTAACCTAATTGCTCTAAGGATTTGCAAAACTCAGAACTCACTACGCACTTTGCTGCTGTGACAAGCTTTAGAATCATGTAACCCAAGCTCTATTTGAATTTTCTCCCTTTGGCTCACTTGGTAGCACAACTTTGGGAATTAGCCCCTAAATGACCTCAATCACTATCTCCAAGCCCTATTTCGATCATACACAAGCTAGAAGTCCCTTCGAATTCCCTCCTAGACTCTCAATGACTGATTTAACCTTTTATCTAATACATGTTCCTGCAGTAAAGTTGATTTGTTTCTGGTTTTGCTTATGAACCCTGGATGACATTGGAGACCTGGCACCAAGATCCCTTGTTAAAGTCAGCCTATAATTAGGATTCAAATTTCTGCAAGATCTGTGCAATCAATATGCTGATCTAGAACTAACTCCCAGGTTCATTCTCTCATGTTCAATCAACAAAACCATAATGTGTCTGGCCTAATACTTAGGATGGTTCCTATAACTTTCTAGATCTAGATTAATCCTATGAGTAGGCTTACCTTGTTCTGCTGTATACTTAGCAGAAATTATGACAAGACTAGAGACTGTTCTTTCCTAATTTCTATGTGCCCCAAGGCCTCCTTGCTGTCCAGACTACTCCCAAACCATAGAACTGGTAGGAACCTACCTGCCTTAGCCTAGTTCACCTTGGTGTAGTTGTATATGCTGAAACAAAAGGCTTCTTCGTCATCCTGATTGAAGCCTCCCTTCCTTGCCAAAGATTTGCCTTAAGTACAGCCTATAACTAGTTCACTAATATTAACTAAAGAAAAATGGCCATGATATAACATAAACCACTTGGTGAACTTTTGTTTTGTCTCAAGCTTAGCTAAAATACAGTGAAGCTATAGTTGAGATATCCTGGAGTTAAGTTGCACTTGATTATTAGATAGGCCTAACACCAAGGGAACTAAACCAATAGGGAGAACCTTGAGATGTTCACTAGATGGAGTTCAATGTACAAGCTATATAGTTGTACCATATCTGAACAGTAAGATCAATACCTCCATTTTCGACCTAAATTCTAAACGAACAGTTGCTGATATAACTCCTATGACTTCATCATGAACCAGTATATTTCTAATCATTACCTTGCATGAGCTACCTGACTAACGGCCTTCTACCAATGATCAATGCATCCTCTATGGCTTATCTCAAGGTTGAGTTTTATTACTCTAGACACATGTGTGCAGTTCCTAGTCAAATAACCTACGTCATTCACTTGGCTACTTTATAATAGATGTTAGCAATGTAGTGCAATCAAATTTATCAGAAATAATGACATCATTCACAACTGAATTCATACAGAAAACATCTATTACTTATTTAAAGACCTCCAGCTAAAGCCTATGCACAGAAAAGAGATAACAAAACCGAGACAACAACTACCGAACTGGAATTCATCCAAATCGTAGAAGACTATAGTCGAAGGATGTACAAGAGTATTCGTGAATACTAACCGGTATAGAGCTAATGTGGAGTAATCTCTTCCTGCTCGAAGTAATAAACGAGTTTGTGTAGAGTTTCTGTGACAACTGACAAGTGCTTCTTCTATGCTCAGTGTTGGTGAAATAGAGAGATAGGTCGAGAGAGGCTTGAGGATTGGACGAGAGAAATCTAAAAGGAACTCAGCGAAATCAAGAGAATCGAGAAGAAATGGAGAACGATGCAGAGAGTATTCATCTAAGGAAACTTCTGAGGAGAAGAGAAAAATCTTCCCCTAGTCCGAGAGAATTTCAATCGCTGATGGAAGCAAAAAATGCTCAAAGAAAAGCTTGGAATCAGTTTTCAATTTTGGTGCCAAAAAACTAACCATATCTCTTTTCAAATTTCTTTTATACCTCTTCTTAACCATGGTAGGCTGGTAGAATTAACCTTAACCATGATTATTTCCTAACCTTATCTATAACTACCCTAACTAACATCTAACTAACTCCTAACTTAATTTTCATTCTCTTTTTAGTTTTTTATTTATTTTTCTCTTGTTACTATTTCCTTCTTCTTTTTATAATTATTTATTAATTCTAATATTTTTATTATTTATTTTATTTGCTGCTCACTTTTCATTTTTCTTTTCTTTTTTCTTTTTGACCGGGTCATTCACCTATTTGGGTCCAATTATTTCTACTCCTTTTTTTTTTTCTTCCTTTTTCATTTAATTTACTTTTTTTGGAGATTTCAATTAAAAATTTTTTAGACAGAAATTGGTGTTCATAATTTAAAAGCTTAATATATATATATATATATATATATATATATATATATATATAATTTAAATGATTTGTAGGTTTAAATTTTTCTTATGAAAATATATTTTAATAATATCTTAAATTATAAATATTATCAAACTAATTTTTACTAGTACCATTCGTATAAAAAAAAGTTAAAATTATCTAATGAACAATGAATCTTGTATATCATTTTAAAGTCAAGTAATAATATAATTTGCATCATATATATACAACAAAGAATAATATATATAAAATAAAAGTATATAAATAAATGTTATATTATTAAACTGTTTGTAATACCATAACAAATTTGATAAAAATTTAGATTTTTAAATACTAAACAAATTAATAAAAAATATTTAAATTTTATAACATAAAAATCACTAAAGATAATAAGCAAAATAAAAATCTAAAACATCTAACACAAAACTAAAAATAATCTTTAAATTTATTATTAAAATAAAATTATAAAATTTAATTATAAAAATATCCAACATTATCAATATTAAAAAAAAAGAAAAAAAACTAATAAATTTATTATCTCTTAAACAAAGGTATTAAATTTTTAAGTTGATTTTTTAAAATTGTCTATCCAGCTTTAAAATATAAAAAAATAATTATTAAAATAAAAGATAATGTTAAAATAACTATTTTGAGATATATCATATATGATATATCTTTCTTCTATAAAATCATTTTAAAAATTAAGAATTAAGTAGAAATAAATCATCTAAACTGTATCTTATTCAAAATTAAAAACATGTGAAGTGAAATTCTTAATCATGAAAGTAGATAAAGACATCAAATTAATATTCTATTTCAAGGATAATAAAAAATTATCAAAAATTATTTTTATTTAAAATTAAAATTTAAAAATTTTAATTTTTTAATAAATTATATAAATATATTAATATTATATAAATATAATATATTAAATAAATATTATATGCATATAATATTTTAAAATAATTATAATAAATATAAATATATAATATATAAATTTATAAATAAGTTAAATATATTTTTTATAAACTTAAACCTAATTTGTTTATTTAAAATTTTAAAAAAAAATGATTTAAATTTATCTATTTATTAATTAAATTAAATTAAGTTAAACTTTAAATAACATAATTATTCTAATCCATTTTCATACTTATGTGCCATCCAAATTATTAATTGAAAATAAATAATATAATTTATCTTTTAAAAAAAATTAACTTTAATATATATTTTTTGCATTAATTTTTAGAAGAGATGATATTTCATTCGAGGAGAAGAAAATTCTCTTAATTAAAAAATATACATAAAAAATAATATTTATCTACCTCACGCTAAAAGATCCACAACCACGAATAAGAGTTTAATTACATTCGTTACCTATATCAAATACGGGATGCTTTCTTCCACCCATTTTCAAATGGAATAGAAATTGAAATAAAAAGGCACTTGCAATGACATCCATCCTCTTTGTTTTGTTTCTTTTATAGAATTTTTTTTTTTTGGCAGATTCCATATGCTTGTTTTATAAATATATAATACTGAACTAATTTTTAAGTACTTCTTTGCTTTATACATTAAGAAAATAAAATAAATGAATTGAAATGCTTAGTTATTGGACATCTTAAAATGCCCAACGAAAACACTGATGATCTCTAAACTATATAAAAGAAAAATGCTGTATGCTAATAGTTAAGCCTTAAATTTGCCTCTATTAGTATTGTTTTTTTACCCAATAGAAATTAAAATATATTTGTGTAAACATTATGGTTATATATTACATTATGATGCATTATATCAATAAGAATTGCTTTAATAATAAAAATTATATATATTATTAATATATAATACTTTTAGTATATAGACTCATAACATATAATACCAACTATTTGAATTTCATTAGACGTCAAAGATTGTACCCACAGAAATAATCATAAAACTTATTTTTTTCGTTAATATATAGCATGGATTTTAGTGAAAATAAAACATAGGATAAAGAAAATTAGAGGATACAGAAAAAACAAGTCTTACACTTTCTCAGAAAATGTATAGCTTGGGGTGCACGAAAATCGAACAATTTTTTTTTTTTTTCAAACTCTTATTCGCGTAACTATAGATTTTTTTAAGATGGTTGTACATTTTTAAGTTTTTTTTTTTATATTAAATTTAAAAATAAAATATCTTTGATTAAAATTATTTTAAGTTAATTTTAATATATTTTTAAAAATAACTTTTTCAAATTTTTATTATTATAATTTTAAAAATATCATCAACTTCAAGTTAATTTTTTAAAACATAATAATCGTAACTTTAAAATAATCACAACCATCAAATTATAATTATTAAATCATCATTTACCACTTTTATAATGACAATAATAATAATTTTTTATCAAATTTTATTTTTAATTTTTATTATTTTAAAATGATTAAATTATTTTTAAAATTTTTAAATTAATAAATTATTTATTTATATATTTATATTTAACATATTTATAATAAATAGGTTACATGAGTAAGTTAATTTAATTTTATAATTTAGAATTTAAAATTTTAAAATTTGAAACTAAACCTAAATTTGATTATTAAAAGTTTTAAAATTAAAAACTAAAACTTACCTGGAGTGGAATGGGATACATTTTTTAGAGTTAATGTTCATTTTAATTTCTCAAATTATAACTATTATTTATTTTAGTTCTTAACTTTATAAAATTTTTTATTTAAATAAATTATAAGATGATATTTATTTATTTATACAAAATAACCATAAAAATAAAATATTAAAATATTAAAATAAATAATTTTCAAAAAATAAAAACTAAAGTAAATATTTTATAAAATTTCGAAACCTAACATGAAAATTTATTAAGTTTTCTCTTTTAACATTTCTATGACAGGAAAGGCAATAATATTGGAATTATGACCACGATTCATCGAGCAAGCTAGGTAGTTCACAGTACACATGTAGAATGAGACAAGAAACAAATATATAATTATGTCAGATAAATGTAAGAATTTGGTTATAAAATGCATAGTTTCTGACAAATACCTCAAGATCTCACTGAGAACTTGTCTTATTCATATAGTCAGATCTAGAGTACTGGCCATTTTCCTTTGTTCCTTACAACAATCTTGTGCTTCCTTCAACCTGCTTCTAAAATTAGAAGATTGAGAGTACAATGACAGTGATAGATTACTATCAACTTCATGCTCCTCCAAGTTTCCTTCATCATAAATCTTTGAGTTTAGTTTTAGTGAGAGATCCAAATCAAGGGTAGTATCTGAAGGCTTCCTTTTCAATGTCTTCAATTCTGGTGGATTTGTTGTTGTCTTGATACGCATGTGGTTTTGTGATCTTAGTTGCATATTATTGATTGATGGAGTGTGATCAACGTGGCTTAATCTTGTGCGTGTATATAAAGATTCATGAACACCAAATGAGAGGAACTCATCTTTTGGTTCACGGATTTTGCTTGTTGATTGCTCACCAAAAATGGAAGAACCCACCCGAAAAATTCCATTAGACCAATTCAAAGGTTTGTGCATTATTTTGTCACAGACACCGAAAGAAGCGTCACGGAATCCATAACTGTAATAGAAGAAAGAGCTTTTGAAGAAATGAAAGGAACCATGTGGTTTAGCTTGTTTTGGAGAAGAAAATATACTCTTTAACATATTAATCAACATCTTGTGATTGTTCTATTTTCAAAAGAAAATAAAAAATAAAGCAATTACTTTTTTATATTGATTATTTTAAAAAGAAATTGTTCTAATTTTTTAAAATTATTTAATCACAAAAATTTATTAATGAGTGTGCTAAAAAGAGTATTGTTGTAAGTATTTATTTATAGTGAAATGATATTTTTTAATTCTGATCTTTTAAAAAAATGTATCTAAAAATGTCGAGAGAATTTGAAGCAAACCTTGGATAGTTGTATGTGTGGTTATAGGATGAACTTTGAGTGGGATTATATCCTTGAAGCATGGGAAGTTGGCTGAGATTATAGATATTTCGGTCTCCAATTTCTACAAGATTTCTATGATCGGCAAACACTGTCATATGTGATGAAGCTGTATTCATTAGGGATTTGTAATCAAAAGCCCTAATCAGTAATAATTGATACTTAAAAGTTTGTTAAAAATATATTTAACCGATGTTAAATGGATATTGGTTAAAAATTAAAAGTAATTTTTTTTATCAAAATAATTTAAAAATCATAAAATAAGTTATTATTAATAAAAATATTTTTTATTTTTTAACTGATTAACATTTCTTTAAAGAGCAAAAGCTTCTAGTACCTTGATTTGGATCATCCACCTTTTTGCTCCTAAACATCTAGCAAAAAGAAATAGAAAAGGGAAGAAATAAGCCAAACTAGGTAATGGTAGTTAAACACTTTTAATAATTCATTAGTAAACAGAAAAAAAAAAGTTAAGTTCAGGTAAAAAAGGAAAAACATGTTACATATATAAATACTAACATACGTTCATTTATATTTAACTGTGAATTATTGAATCTATTTTTTCTTTTAAATTGTTAATTGTTGAATAAAAAATGTAAATTAATAAATAATACTGTTTATATGTAAAACAATTATTAACCAGGTAAGAATAATCTTACTGCTACCTGCAAATGACTCTTGACATGGGCAATACTTAAACCTTTGATATATTCATCAATTGAAGAACCAACTTTGGTGTTGCTCCTACATCCAAAAAATCAATAGTAAAAGAAAATAATACAAGACTAATATTGAATTTGTCAGGAGCAATTAACCTGATAGAATTAATAATTGATGAGAAATATGGAAAATTAAAACACCAAATTAAATGGAACTTACTATCTTGCCCTCCAAGTCTTTGAACAGCATGAACAAAGCGAAGATGAAGATCAGGTGTCCACCGAAGCCTGGGCAACTTGGATCTAACATAAGGCCTTATCCTTTTCTCACTCTCTTCCACTGTGCTATTGCTTGAACTTCCTCCATTGTTGTTCAGCTTACTTTGGTCTTCATTGGCTTGGCTTTCACACTCATCTTTATCATGGTTAGAAGGACAAGTCTTGGAACATTCAGAGGCACGGCTTTCTTCCATTCCCGTATATACCTCGCTTCTATATAACTTAGAAGCAACACACACACACAACAAAGTTCTTGTGAATAAAGGTCAAGTTAGTGAAATAAAAAACACTAATTGAAAAGGAATTATCGGGAACTAAGGACCTTTCAGAAACTCTTTATCATGTGCTTTTTCTCCTCCATGCTTAGACACTAAAAGTAAAATAAATAAAAAGAAAAAAGCACTTGATCTTTGAAACACCAACAAAGCTATACTTGCACACAATCTATGGCAAGTCATAGACATAGATTTGAGAAACAATAGCAGGAAAAACCCTACATATCAATCTTCAAAGAGAATTTATAGGACTCCTTCTATGGTTTCCTTTCTCTCTCCTCTCCTCTCCTCTCCTCTCCTCTTTCTCTCTCCTATCAATGTATTTGTGAGACGAGTAAACGATAATTTGGTATAATATCGTAACCACGTTGATGTCTATATATTTTTAAATATGCATGGACATCAATGCAAGGAATATACTTAATTATTCAATGAAATACAATCTTTATCTGTTCCCACTTGAATAAAGAAACATATATGTTTGGTGACAGTAATTATTATTATACTGATAGTAATAATTTATTATTATACAGTGGACCATGTCTATCATAGGAGACAAAAATATTTTGTTTTCAGGAAATTAAAACATGGGTTTGATTCTTGGGTTTGAAAAGAGCTTGATCACTTCGTTTTCTGTTTCTTTTCACTTTTTAATAATAAAAAAATATGACCTCATTTTCATATTACTTTTTTTAGAGATCTTTGCATAAAATAAAAAAAACTGGATGTATGTTATTTTTACTGTTTCTATATAAATCTTTAAAACTATGAAATACTGTGAAATTTTTTAATAATTTAAAAAAATCTCTCAAAATAAATAAATACATTCTAAAATTTAGAGTTTTAGAAATAATAACCAGTTTTTTATATTGTCAGCGATAGGTCTTACAACCCAAAATAAAATTATTTACCAAATAATAAAGATTGTGTTAAAATAATATCACACGTATTTTTGTTTATATTTTTTTTAATAATAAGATACTTTTATTTATTTTTCATTAGATAGCATGACTATAATTTCTTGATTTACAGCTATATACCCTAAAATGTAAGAATCGGTTTAATGAGAAATAGATAACTCATTTAAAACTAAAAAAAAATTGATTAAGGGACGATTATTTTTTTACAGTTATATAAATTGATATAAAATATATTAATTTTTTTATTATACTATTTAAATTGGCATTAAAATAATTTCGATAGATAAATTTTTATAAATATAAATTTATTAAAAAAATATAATAAAGATTAAAATTGTCACCATTTATTTTTTAAAATCGTCATTAATTTTATTTTTTTTAGTCACTAAAACTTACAAAAATAGTAGCTTAATTATTTTTTTTATAAAATATAAATGATAATAAACCATAGTCGAGAAAAAAAAATTATATGGATATCTTCAATTTTTGGTCAATAACTTTAATTTGCACTAACTGTGTTGTGCAAAGACATTGGTTTTAAGTTGCAAGTGATGCGTTTCTTTAATCTTTGTCAACATAAAAGTTAAGATTTGTTTGGTTTAAGAAAATACTATTTTATTTTATTTTTTATGTTTACCTTTTGTTATAAAATTTTCAATTTTTTTTATTTTAAAATTTTGTTGAAGAAACACAAAAGACAATAAAAAAAATAATTTTACTATTTTTATATATTTTAAAAATAAAAATAAAATAAAATAATGTTTGTATAAACAAAACCAAAACAAAATCATTTTCTAAAAGCAAACAAATCCTCAAATTAATTTGAAGAAAGTTAGATATTAATTATATACAGTTAATTTAATTTTTGGTATATTAAACATACAAATAGAACCTTGATTGTGTACATAAAAGATTATTAAAAAGATAAAATTAATTTAATAAATTTTTACATCTTAAATAAATTAATATCTCATTATGAATCAAAGAAAATTCTTAGTATGTAGCGATATAAAATACTGATAAATAGAATGTGTATAAAAATAACTATTTTTATTAAGATAATTTCATTCAGTATAATTTTATTTGAAATTTTCTGATACCGTATCTTTATATTATACATTTAATTCAACCTTTTTAAGAAATAAGATAATATTTATCTCCATTTTTCGTTTACACACACCAATGTATCTTTCTATTTTTTTCACTTAATAAAGAATTTAAATTTAATATATTATTTATATAAATATTTTTATATTATTAATCAATTAAAAATTATGATAATTATAATTTTTAAAATAATTATATAATAATTAATAATATTTCAATATATAGTTAAATAACAGCAGAAATTTTTATAGTGTTAATACATTTAAATTAAATTCTTTAATAAATTATCCAACTATAGAATTTTTTAAATTTATTAATTATTTTTCTTAAAACTCAAATTTCGCAATAAATGTCACTCTCTTTACTCTCTATTACAAGTCATATTCTAAAAGTTTTTGGTGTCCCTAATATACATTATTTTATAAATTCATGATGCATTAAATATTTTTTAGGTTTAATCTTAATATTTAATAAATTGAGTAAATTACTTTATAATCTCTCTTATATTTTTCACTTGTCCTACAATTTTTTTATATTTTTTAAAAAATATATTAGTTTCTATTTTTAAATATATTACGCCTAGTTTTAATTTTTTATTTTTTATCAAATAATAAAAATACTTTTATAACAAATGTAAACACATTGTACAACGTTCCTTCTATATATTAAATATCACATAAACTTTTTACTATTTTTAAAATATATTACAATTAAAAAAATTAAACCTATTAATTATTAAATAGAAAAATTTAAAAATAACTATAGAATAGCATGAAAAGTTATTACTAACATATATTATAATTTCATATGTTTAAACGACAAGAATTATCTCAAGTTTATTACAATAATTTTTTTTGAAAAAAAGATTAATCATATAAAATTGTTATTTCTATTTTGAAAATAATTTCAAAATAATTTATAAAATCATTTTAATAATTTTATTTTATTTATCTATAATATTTTAAATAATTAAACTTTTATTGAATTTTATCATAAATTTTCAAAAATAATTACTATCTTTAAAACATGAATTATAATTTACTCTGTTATTTTTATTTTTTTAATGTTATCTTAAAAGTATTGTCTTTTAAATATTTAATAATTTAATTTTTAAACATTTAATATTTTAAAAAAATAGAAGGGTATTTATATGGTTTTTAATTCATCAAAGAAAATTTTTATAATATATCAAATTTTATAAAAATATTTTGGTTAATATCAATGTAATATATTTATAAAATAAGATATTTTATATAATTTTATAAATAGAGAAAACTTTGTATTACAAATATAAAGTAAACGGATGGTTGAAGTAATTCATTTTACTAAATTATATATAATATAATAATATGCATTTTTTAATATTTTACTTTTTCAGTATAAGTGGCTCTTCTTATTGAAAGATGTAGTTTAAGTGGATATAAAATTTAATAAAATGTTTAAATTATGAAATAATGATAATTTTAAAAAGTAATATCTTTTTTTAGAGTATTTATTAAATTTATTAATATACGTGAATTACATAGAAGTTAGTTACAAAAAGAATAATAGGAAATAATTATAAGAATAATGGTTTATCTTCCTATATTAATTCTTATAATATTTTATAAAGTAAATATTAAATAAAAATATATTTATTAATTATAAAAATATTTAATACATTTTTCATTTAATAAGAAAATTACTAAAAAATATTTTTTAAAATAATTTATAAATTATAATTATAATTTGATATTTTAAACTATCTAAAATAATACTTAGTATTTAAACTAGTTTTAAAATTTTTCAAAATCAAAATTTTCTAAATCATATTTTATTATTACTAAAAATATATTTTAAATATATAATTTTTTTCACATCTATGTACATTCATAAATATTCTTATAATGTAACAGATATATATAAGTTAATGATATATATAGGATGAATAATGATATTTTTTTAATTTTATTCTTAATTTAGAATATAGAATTTAAATTTTATATTTTTAACTTTTAAACAACCCATCCAAAATTTTACTTGATGAGTTTTAAAATGATCTAATTTATTTAAATTTATTCAGATAAAACTTCAATTAAATTAATCTGATTCAAACTGCATAATATATTTAAATTTAAAATTTATTTTCATTATATATATATACACCGAAAAGATAACAAAATAAAATGACATAATATCAAAAGAGTTATATATAAGATTTTAAATTTATATTAATTTAATAATTTTTATAAAATATAAAATTTATTAATTTATCTGTTAATTTAAATTTTTTATTATATTTATAAAATTTAATACATAATAAAAATTAATAAATATTTTATTATATAATTTAATTTAAAATTAAATATATTATTTAAATATATAATAATAATAATTAAATAACATATCTATAAATATTTAAATTATTTTAAATTTATTATATATAATCATAAATATATTATAATATATTTAATAATTATAATGATAAATTTTATATTTTATAAAAAATTATTAAAGTAATATAAAAATTAAATTTGATATTAAAATATTAAAATATAATATAAATTATTTAATATTAAAATAATAAAAGTGAAAAGAAAAAAATATTAAAATATAATATAAATTATTTAATATTAAAATAATAAAAGTGAAAATAAAAAAGCTTTCATGTAAATATTAATTACCATTTGGAAAGCACAGTGAGAAATCAATGAATAGACAGCAGTAAAGCACTGAAGACGGTGGCTTTTACAAGTGCACGTGTATGTCTGTGCGTGCAGTGTATACATTAGATGATGTTTTCATTTATGCACTCTGTGTCACAGTGATGCTGTGCTGGCCACGCACACCCAAACCTACCAAAACAAGATGATCTAATGGTCCAGATCACGTGGCTATCAAAATAAAATAGATAATGTGGATTTTATTTTCATATAATCGAGAATCACGGAACGTGTTCCTCTTGATCACTCTTAAGAAGTATTTGTTTTATTAATTTAATAATTTAAATTTATTCTATTTAACTGTTTTTAGTTAATACTTATTAAATTAAAATTAATGTAAGAAACTGTGTTTTTTATATGATATAATTTCTGTTTTGTTGTGCATCTTCGAATGAGTTGTAGTCAGGAGACAGGTCTCAAGAGATATGATTGTTTATTGTTTAGCATCACTACGATTGATACGTCCGAACTTACTGGTAAGCATACCAAATTTTTTTAAACTTGTTTATGGATATATTTTCCGTAATGTTTTTGAATTTTATTTCGATGACCATGCTTCAGTCTTTGCAAACCCATAAGCATCGCTGCATCAATTTTATCCCTTAATAATACCTTTTTTTTCAATAAAAACAAAGTTCGCAGTTGCCTAAATTAAGGTCTAAACCAGTGTTAGAAAAAAAAATTGGAAGTTAAATAATTTTTAATTTTTGAAATATTTAAATTTTAATTTTTAAACTGTTGGATTAGATACTTTTTAAAAATATTTTAATTAAAATTATTAATATTAACTTAAGTTAAATTAAATTAAATTAAAATAAACTAATCATATTTATGGATTATAATTAAGATATTCTATAAACCATTAAATTTTTTTAATAATAATTAATTTAATTTAATTTTACTTGAATTAACGTTAAAAACTACAACTAAGATATTTTAATAAATAAAAAATTTAAATAAAATATTTTAAAATTAAATGATAAAAACTAAAATTTGATTATTTTAAAAAAATTTAAAATATATTTAACTCAAAATTTATTTATTAACAAATAAAAATTAATAAAATATTAAGACAATATTTGTTAAAATAGTTTTTACTTAATAAAAATTAAATTCTTAATATAAATTTTGAAGATATATATTAACAAATAATATATTAACTAATATTTGGAATATTAATAGGTAATATTAATATTTTGTACTATAAAAAATATTTTCCAGTATAATATATTTTACTATTAATGTAAGTTTACATTAATAATTTACTTTTTTAAGAAAAAATATTAAAACAAAAATTAATCGAACATTAAAATATTAATAAATATATTCTTTTATGCAGTGTTGGATTAAAGCGTACATCATGCTGTAGCTTTTAAAAAATTAATGACATTGTTTTGAAAAAAAAAATCGAAGCTGCCTAAATTAAGGTCTAAACCAGCATTAGGAAAAAAATTATTTACTAACAAATAAAAAGTGATCAAGTGTAAGGATAATATTTGTTAATATATTTTTTATTTAATAAAATTTAAATTGTTCATATAAAATTTAAAAATCTCTATCAGTAATAATATATTTACTAATATTTGATAGCTTATTTTAATATTTTATAAAAAAATTATATAAATTCACATTATTTATATTAACAGTTTAATTTTTAAAAAGTTATAATTACAAAAATTATCTAACATTAAAATATTAATAAATATTATTTCGTGATGATTAAAAGGTTCATAATGCTGTAAAGTACTAGAAGTTTCGTGAAATTTACTATTTAATGGTATCTGACATTCAAGTTCTTAAATCTCCCTTCCCTCTAGATCACATGTGGTATTAAAAGACTTGTATCGTTTATTAATCACAATAATATATAGAGAAAGAAAGAGAGAGAATATGTGAGTAAAAAAATTATTTTTATATATAAAAATAAGAATACAAATTTGTTCATACAAATTATATATAGATGATTACAATTTAAGATGATTTTTATTTGAAATTACACTAGCATTTATAAAGGTAATGTAAGATAAATTTACATCACTTGTGTGTTTTAATATTTTATCATTTATAATAAAATATAATGATCAATACTTATTTTTCTTTTATGAAAAAAAATCTTTCATTTAATACTTATATATAAAGGTTTCTATTAAAAATAAATTTGATCAATCTTACTATTAAGCTTTTATACAACAGATCAGTTTTATAAATTTTTACATAATTTAAAAATTAATTAAATGAATTTCAATTAAATTTTAATAACAACCGTCACTTGTTTCCATTCTTCCGGTGGTAAGAGGGCAAGCTTTTGAGTTGGTAAGAGGACACTTTTCATTCCTCACACGTGCATAACAGTGGGCCGTCGTGGGCCGTCCATGCAGGCATGCAACGTGAGTTAGATCAACAAAAAGGTAAGGCTATGAGATAGGAAATTTCCTGCACTTTTGATCATTCACGAGGTTCTTGACAATGGTAGGTTCTGAAAGTCCAGCATTTGTAACATTTAACTTCATACTCCTTCTGGGAAAGCGAGCCTACCCATTAATGATCATCACCAACAATTGGTAAAAAAAAGAGAAACACACATTACAGCAGAGATATTCTCAAATATTTGTTTTCAGGGAAAGAATGTTGAGCAAATTCTTATTGAGAAAGAAAACAAAACCACTATTTTATGTTCCAGCTTATTCCTAAGATCACATCCAAGACCCGATTAACAAGCTTTATTTCAACCCTAATGTTAACTGGGGTAGAAAATTCTATGCCAACTTAACATTTTTACTACATTTTTACAACATGGTATATAATTGAAAGATCAGGAAAAAAAAAATAAACTAAAATATATAAGAAAAATTATATTAACACTTTTTAAGATTTATTGAAAAAGTATTTGATGTTATTTTTTTTATTCTACATAAATCTCTCTTTAATTTATATAAAAATATAACATGGTTTATCTTTTTTAATTATACAATTTTGTATTAATATTTTTTAATTTTTTATAATTTTATATGTATAATAAGAAAGATAAAAAAATATTAAAAATAAAAAATATTAAATACTTTTTCGATAAATTTTAAAAGTTATAAATGTAATTTTTTAAAATATATAATGTGTGACAATGACATAAAAAAAGAAGTTGTAAAAGTTATTTTTATCTAAATTATAAATAATTTTTATAAAATACGATCTATTTAAGGTGATAAAATATCTATAAAATTGTGTCTTTAATAATTATTTTTATATATAGTTTAAATTAAATTTTATTTTAAAAAAATATAAATCATTAAGATTAACCGTCTATTAATTGAAGGTGTGCAAATATAATAATTATAACTCATGCCTATAAAATTTAGCAACAAATAAAAAGAAAATAATAAAACATAATATTTTAAAAAAAAAGAAATGTGTAATAAATTTGTATGTATTTATCATAATGAAGATTATATGATATTATATATTATATATATTTTACTATATTTTTTTAAATTGAAGCATATAGGTCAATCAAATACATCAAACATAATTGTTGTTATAAAATTGTATATGCTAAATTTTAATTATAGACAAGTATATTAGAAAGAGAATAATTGAGATCTTTAGTATCATTTTACATAAACTATTTCAACGTGTAAAAGATGGAATAAATCTTGACTTTTGAATTTACCAAGAAAAGAAAAGTTTTATTTTGAGTGATATTTTAAAATAGAAGATATATAAATAATAAAAGAAAATCTTAAGATAAAAGAATAATCATAAATACAAATTCGATTATGAAAAAATATGAGATTTTGATTGTTCAAATAAATTTACCCAACATCAACTCCAACTCCTCTATGAATGATAAAAGCCAAATTTAATCACTTGCTTTATTTTATTACTACTCAGTAATTATGTAATAATAATATTTTTTTTCTTAAATTATCATTTTTTAATGATCAAACAAGGTAAATAATCAAGAAAAATATAAATAACACTTGAATTTTTTAATTTAGTAACTAATTAGAAATCAAGGATTCCAATTTATCCTGTAAAATTCTAAATTCAATTTATCTTATAATTTCATTAATTAAGCAATCATATGGTCGTCTATTTACGAATAACTTTAAAATTAACAAGAGTGACCGAATCTCATCAATTAATCAAGTATAATAATACAAACATAATTGAATTGAAAAACATATGTATTCATAAGAGAGAAAAAGATTCAATTAGTTGCATCATAAATTTTACCAAAGTCTAATGACAAGGAGAATTAGTTATATATAATGGTAAAGGATAAACAAGTAAACTATAATCCTACAAAAGATCCATAATCCTAATCTAGAAAAGTAGAATGACAAAATTATATGTCAATTGAACTACTAGTAAGGAATTAGAACTTGCACTACAAGTTCTATCTCTAAAGATCCTATGGAAGGGTTCGAAAGAAGGATAAATATGTGACATTGTAGAGATATACTATGACCATTTTCCTTCTCCAAGCCTTTATCTCCTTTTGTAACCTTTATTTGACTTTTTCATAAATCAGACCTTTCTCTAGTTCATATTCTAAGTTGTAGCTTTAGCACAACAATGCTTAAGTCTACATGATCATGTTGTAAACCTAGAATATTGTATGGTTGTGCTAAGGTTTAGTACAAACATGCTTATGTTTGTATGACTCTGCTCAAGTTTGCATTGCTGTATTAGAAAAATCAATGACGATGCAAGGAGGTATTGTGTTCTAGCATGGACATGTTGGCTTCCTTCATAATCAAATCTAATTTTTTTTCATATCTTCATCTTTTTTATGATCTTTTTATTCTCTTTCAACCTAATTTATTTTACTTTTTGCATTCTCCGTTTGTGTTACCATTCCTAAAAAATAAAGAAAAACAGGTAAAACTATCAACAAATACAATGTAATTATCTCATAATTATATCTAATTTTTCATAAATAAATCAAAAGAATGGTGATTATATATATATATATATATATATATATATATATATATATATATATATATATATATATATATATATGGGTTAGAATTAAAGAATTTTTAAAAATTTAACTAGCAAATGAAATTTCCACTTTATCTATTCATTGCAAATTGGTTTTTAACTTTTAAAATAATACAAATTAGTTCCTCTGCAAGAAAAAATTTACAAACTTTTTAAAAGTGAGGAATTAATTCATATTATTTTAAAAATCAGGGTTAAATCTGTAATGCATGCATAAAAAGAAAAAATAATTTGGTAGTTAACTTATTTTTAAAATTATAAATTTATTAAATTTTTAGAATAATTTATATGAGTGGTGTGTTTTAATCTTAACTTTTAATTTATAGTAAGAGTTATTTGTCATTTTTATTTCTCTAATAAAATATATCATTTCATTTAATATATTTCATATATACTTAAATGAAGAATATTTAACAAAAAATATATAATTTCCAATAACAATTAAAGGTGTTGTTATTTAAATTTTATGAGTTTTTAAGTTTATTCTTGATATCTCTGACTATCTTAGTCTTTTATCCTTGGGTAAGAAGAAATGTATGAGTAAAATATATTTTTATGTTTAACTAGGTACAAAGGATTGTAGATGTAACAACATAAAATTAGAGAGATATGTCTATTCATATTTAGAAGGTGAGAATCTTTCTAATATAATGAAGAATTTATTTATCTGATTTTTTGTAAGATTATGTATCTAAAGTGCCATCTCTTAATAATGGTAGTTGAAACTTATTTTTTCT